>JAQFVV010001142.1:0-104832 GCA_028023455.1 Epiperipatus broadwayi
TTTTACATACTTTTTAGACTTAATGAAGTATATATATATATTAGAAAAAACTATAAAAGATCAAGAAATGAAATACATTCAGAGAAAAACAGGCATTACCAAGATCATTAAAAGGGTAAAGAGATTGAAGTGTAGCTGAGTTGGAAATACTACTAGAAAAGATGATAATAGATGGATAATTAAAATATTAAGCTGGATCTCAGGAGATTGTAAAAGACTTAGGAAAAAGATCACTTGTGAAATGGATGGATGAAGCTGATGTGATGTTAAGAAGAGAGTCTCAAGATCCAGAAAATTGGATTAAACTTGGAGAGACCCTCATCTTGCAATGGATGGGTAATGTTTAAAAAATGATGATGATACTCCAAGAAGTGAAATACTACACTATTCTTATTCATATTCATTTATGGTACTTTATAGAAGCCAACATATGTTGTAATCAGTATATAGATCACTTCTTTTCTAGGCATTTTTCATTGGTATTAATATTGCATCAGTTTATAAGATGTAAAAACTAAGTTTGTTAGGAATGACCACATATACAATAGATGAGGTACAATAATCCAGAGGAAGGAGTCAAGTAATCTAAGGATTTTGTATCTATAGCTATAGTTTTGTAATTTTAAAAGCATGGTAGATCCAAATATTGAAAAATTGTGTTTGAGAAGATAACTAAAAAAATCCATATTTTAATTAATACTCAATGTAGAAAAACTATAATTCCATTTTAAGAGATCGTAAGTGATTTGTTAATACAATGCTGTCATATTTAAAAATATCTCTTTAATAAATAAATAAAGGAAAATAAACTCTTCATTTATGTAAGAATCAGGGTGGGCATCTTTTCTAATTTGGACCTGGAATCAATGAGCTTTCCCATATCTCATCTTTGGGCTCTATAATTTAAAATAATTTCTCTCCTACAAATTATCTTTTGTTGTATATGAGTATGCATATATGCAGCAGGTGGCTGGCTACTTTCTAGTTTGTGTAAGAATCTAGGGACTTTCATATCTCATCACTGAACTTCATATTTTACAATATCTGACTCTAGCAAAAAAAAAATTTAGCTATTATCAAATAGATAAAAGATTCTCATAACAAATCTTATCTGTCATTTTGTATTTTAAATGCCAATAATCATTTTCTATATCTGATATAATATATAAATATATAAATAAAGTAAAAAAAGAGGTGGAGTCTTTTTATGAATTAGATGACATAGTTTGAGTGTAATACAACTTGGGACTGTAAAACATTTAATATGCTATTTATAAATGGATCTCAAAAATCTTTTTAAAAAAAAAAACGTTATGGGTTTAGGGATTTAAAATTTTACACTCCCATAAATTGTACTCGTATTGAATATAACAATTGCTTTTGACAAGAGTACTCCATACTTGAAAATATATTAATGTTCTAGTTCACATTTTCAAATGCTGTATTAGTATTGCTTTTTAATTTATTAATATGTTCAATTCTTAATATTATTGCTCCAATAAATTTTTATATAATTTTTGATGGAATTATAATACAAATAAGTAGAATAAATTCTATTAGATATAAAAAAACAAATTAATAAATTGACATATATACAATATTTGGTTTTATATGAAAAATAATTAGTCTATATTGGATTGCTGTGTTCAGGCTTCCAGATAGTTTAGAATGATCTTAGGATATGAGAAGTGGAGTTAAGATAATAAATAAACATTACCCAGCTTAAGAGTATTACTTGCTCCCTTGTAGAAGAACATTAACTAATTCATCCAAGTACTAAGCACTATTTATATTACAAATGGTTTGTTATGGCTTCCTCTTTTTCAGAACTTACAGTCATAAAAGTTATTGTAAGTCTCTCATGCCATTAGGACATGTTACTACATATGGACTGCTACATGTGAGTTTTGAGAATCACACAGCATTTCTGATCCCAATTCCATTTCACTGTTATTTAGACCATAGCCTTTGAAGAATTAAGAAATGTAATGATGAAGGCAGGCTTAGTAGCTTTAGTAATTCTTAGAGGTGACCTTGAGTGAGATAATGCAATCACTGAGTCAGGTTGGAACTATATTTAAGTAAGATAGGAATTTCAGCTGGTAAAAATTATGTGTTTAGGCAATTCTAATTAGAAATCCCCCTTGGTTACCATATAAGAAAAAAGCATAGAAAATGTGATCTAAAAATGGCATGTTCCATACAGTCTTGCTAGCTTGTTGAACATGCTGAATTATCCATTATAGTGATAACAATAATAATAGTAGTTATAATATCCATAGTAGTGGTAAAACAAAAATTAGTGGTAATACTAAAAGTAAATATTGTAAATCAACATAATGAAACTTGTCTATCAGGGTAAAAAACTTTAATTGTTAGATACAAGTTTTTTTTTTTTGAAAGTCAGGTCAGTCAATGAAAGGAGAATACATGGTGATGGTATTGGATTTGATCTAAAGTCTATCAATGATACTCACTTTATTGGTGCTTGTGCTCCAACCATAGTGAAGGAATCCAGATAAGGAAAGCTTGTATTCCTTGTTGGATAGTATTATTATAGCAGAATTAATAAAAAGAGATTCCAAATTTTTCTAATGTGCTAGCCAAAAAAGTTGTTGGAAATAATGGTGTTGTAAATGCAAATGGTGTGTTATTGTTGATTTTTGCACATCACATTAATTGACCATCAGAAATATTTTGTTTAAGCAGAAAAAGTACTATAAAGGAACATGGATGCATCCACAATCAAAAGAATGATATTTAATACCTTACACTATAATTAGAGGTTGCATCAGACAAGCACTTACAAGTGCAGAAGATCATAAATTAGTATATTAGTTCCATTAGAAACAAATTTCATTTCAATCATATTCATAAAAATATTGATGTTCATTCCTTTAAAAAGAATCTACCTAAGCACACAATAACTATTAGACCACTAAAAGTTTGAATTTGGTTCTTCATAATGGTCATATTATTATAGATACATGTCTTTTTAGTAAATTCAAGGATTTACTAAAAAGAATAGATCGTGGTTTTATCACAATGCTCTTATTATTAGTGATTTGATTAAAAGAAAGTAAAGTGTTTTCTGCTTGGCAAAATAATAAATTATATGTAGAACTTCACAACTAAAAAAATTTTGTTTTTATTTTATTAGTATTATATTATTTTTGATAGTTGTCAGCATTTAAATGACAGGCATAAAGGTGGAAACCTTTGAAGTTTTCTAGAAGGTTTTATATAGAAATGAAATTATAAAATGAAGAAATTTTTAATTTCCAAATTATTTTTAAAAAGGTAAGTCATGAGTGAATCAAAACAAAATACACAGATAAGGGAATAAGCAGGCCTTGTTGACATCACTGGAAAGAATTAAAAATCTGAAGTGGAGCTTGACTAGAGAATATTGCTAAAAGAAATGATAATAGATGGATAGTTGAACTCTTAAACTCACTTCTAAGAGTTGTAAAAAAAAAAATAGAAAGAGACCACATGTGAGATGAATTGATGAAATAAGGAAGTTTCTTGGCATGATGTGGAGAAAAGACACTAGAGTTCAGAAGTTGAATTAAACTCAAGAGGAGACTTTCATTATACAATGGATCAATAATGGTTGACACTAATATTGAAACCATAAGCTCAGTGTGAATAGGGAATGAATATTTCCTCTATAAGTTATGAAGGCTGTGCTATGTCATACTATAATTGGGCAATTTTGTTTTATGATCAGTACACAGTCATTCATTTGAACAACTCATATTATCTAGAACACCTTGAACTTCCAGATAATAAAAAACTCATTTAATGATCAATAAATAAAGAGTTAAAAATATTGTCCATGGAACTTTGTTTAAAAATCCAAAGTTTCACTTACACACAAAACCATATTATGGCATGGAGCCAACTAAATTAATTATTATGTCAGAAAGCCCCATCTAGATTATTTTGAATCAAAACACTACTGTCAAAGTTTGAAATATAATGTGAAAGAATAAAATCAAAACTAAATCAGCCAAATGTGAAATATGTTATTTTGACATATATTTTCTTGCTGAACAAAATATTGAAAGTTTAAAAAAAACAAAAAAACAACTTAGATATAGGGCATTGTTGTCCAAATTGTTCTTTAATAAAACTAAATTGCACATTAATGCTAAAAGGAACATTAAATAATTGTTCAGCTTATTAATTATTGTGACCTACAAAGATTAATTTTAAATAAAGTCAATTTGAGCTTTTCCAAATATTGAATAATGGGAAAAAATTTTTATAAGAATGTACATACAACATCTACACTTGATTTTTATGTAGATTATCTTAAAGTCGCTCTAAAGAAATACAATATTGATTGTTTTTATTGGTAAAATATGGCTTACAACAGAATACAATGGAAAACTACAATTAGACAAAATATTGAAATTTTTCAGGAAAAAAGTCTGCTGCAGAAAAAGTTAAAAGACAGACAGTATCATAAAACAAATAAAGAAGAGATGGATTAGCATGCTCAATGTGAATATATTTGTATCTCAAAGATTGGTTTGTATAATTATCCACAATTCATCTCTAATATATTACTACAGTTATTTTACCTTTCTCTTTTTTCTTTCTTTTAGCATTAAAATGGTCATCTCATTTGTGTGTGGCT
This sequence comes from Epiperipatus broadwayi, assembly GCA_028023455.1. NCBI lineage: Eukaryota > Metazoa > Onychophora > Udeonychophora > Euonychophora > Peripatidae > Epiperipatus > Epiperipatus broadwayi. Next base: position 4,649 of record JAQFVV010001142.1, read on the forward strand.
GCTAATAATAATGATGATTTTACCTACCTATTCTAAAATAATATTGCACATTATAAATTATTTTAAAATCTTTGTTTGCTTCATAACTGAAGTGAACTTTAAAAGTGTCTTAAGTATATATTATATAACTTCAGAAAGTCTAGATCTATGATCTTTTGATCCTTGTACTTGTAATTGATGGGTTTGTTTTGGAACTTTGAAATTTATTAAATTTCTTCTTTGGTTTTAAAAAAATGAAGGGCAAAATGTGGTCAGTTTTAAGTGTCATTAACTATTTTTTATGAAAACTATACTAAAAAGGTCAAAATAAAGTTATTAGCTTCACATAAGAATAGATATCCTTTATTTTAAATTCAATACCAATTACAAAAAATAATCAAAATAGAAATGAATTCATTTTGTAACAACAAATAAAAAAAAGTTTAAAGTGAAAATTATTTTCTTTGATTATCATTGCCAATAAACTGACAGCACATCATGAAGAAGGCTAGAAAAGATCTAGTTCATGCTATTTTGCCATGGTATTTCTCAGCATATGTGATCCAGATGAAAATACAAAATAGTCCAGAAGATGTGCCTCTCATCTTCTTGAAAACAGCATTTGATACATGGTAGTTTGCTCTCAATATCATTAAAATCATTGTGGCCTAGAAATTTCAATGCTCTTTCTTCACTGGCAATTACTTTTCCATAGAAATCTTTGAAAACATATTTCTTTCAAACAATGGTATACCAGTCAGTAAGTTGACAACTTTCTTAAGATAAGAATGGTTAGCATTCTGAAATCATGAAGTCTAAATGAAGAATAGCAGATTTATTTTATTTCTTTTCATGATTCATTCAATAAATTATCTCTTTTTTTTTGCAATTGTAACCTTAGATATATAATTTTTCAGCCATTTATATGTCTAAGATTTATTCTTTTTAAAAAAGTGAACACAATAATAATAAAGCACTATTAATGAACAACACAAGTTTTATTTTAACATTTCTTTATTAAAAAAAAAAAACATAAAAAAACAAAAAAATTCATCTATGTAACACATATTTTGTTTTCTATTTATGTACATCTATTTTATGTATCTAATGTACACTGAAGCATAAATTCTTTACTATTTATCTCAATAATTTCATCGCATTGTTTTAAAGAATTAAGTAAATGTAAATGTAATGTAGGTAAGTACTCAATTCTATCAGTTCCTGATGAATTTACTGGGATGTATAAATTTGACAATATTTGAAGAGTGAAAATAAAATAAAATAAAAAAACATTATACAATGCATAAATATTAGATTATGGGGTTTTCTTCTAATATAGTTTTGTCTCCTTCATCTAACATGATATTTATAATAATAAATGAAAGCAAATATAAATTATTCCACGATTTCAATCATTTTCTATTGTTGTATTTAGTTTACCATATATAAGTGTAATATATATATATTTTGAAAATATATATATTAAAAAATTCAAAAACAATAAATTACAAATATTAATATAATAAGGCATAATAGGGCAAGCAACCTTCAAAACATTTTGATATTTTATATAGCATTGTGTATTCCCCCTTCCTGTAAATTTCACTCTTAAAATATTTGTGCATATAAAAAAAAATATGGAGAAAAATTATACTATGATTTTAAAGCAATAAATAAATAATTCTATAACAGTGTTATCTATAAAAAGTTATAAATTATGGTACTGTATTGAGAATAAACAACAAATCATTAAGGAATTGAATATCATGATAAATTATAGTTATTTCCCTTATATAAACATATTTATCTTCAAAAATCAGTGTACTTTAAATAATGAAGCTTCTTAAATAATGGTAAATAAGGTTTTTTATGAATATAATTTGCTAATAATAAACAACAAATTTATATACTAAATCATATTTGTTGCCTCAATTAATTTATTACATAACAAAAAAAACAACAAAAAACAATAAATATTTAAAATAACTAAAATTAAACTGAAATTTATCTATTTATTAAATAATGGTTTTTGTAATCAAAATTAACATTATAACAACATTTTTAACAAGCTGTGCAAAGCAAAACAAACAATGTGGTGCTAATTAAACACAAAAAAGTTATTAACAACATCAATTTTAATACAGCATACATAAATAAATATGTAATTTTAAATTGATGCATTAAAAATACAACATTAGAACAATTCACATTCAATAAGAAAAAAAGAATGTGATAATTTTGATACATGGTGTACTATTTCCAAAAAATAATGTTAATAATATTTAATTAGTGATAATTACTTAATAAAACTAATTAATCATTTTTATATTCATCTCACTAATGGTTGAGACAACTAATTAAAAAAACTCTATATAATATAGATTTTTAACATAACACAAAAATAGAATAATGTTGTAAAAAAGAAAGTGTAGTAATAAATAAATAAATGAGTAATCGTGTGACTGCACACTGATTGTGCAAAATAATGATTAACAGATTCATGACAAAACTCATCATGCAGATAATTTATAAATTCAAATTTTTTATTTAATTTTTTTTTTCAACTGAGAATAGTTAAAGTATTGAAATATATACAGTATAATATATGTCTACATTTTTCTCAATCATTTTTTTAGTACAATGTTGTTAGAATTATTTTGTTGTTTAATTAATTTTGAATTATATATAAATATATTTATTAGTAATGCTAATTATAGAATATTATAAAACAATTCTACTATTCTTTTATGATTCTCAAGTACATAGAAAATTATTTGTATTTTTAAAATATTTCCATTCTACAATTACTTGACTGCAAAGGTGTGAAATTCTATAGAAAGAATGACATGAAAAATAAGAATCTCCTACAAAATATATATATCACAAATATTATAAATGGGTTCAATTCTCCAAAATTATTTAGTGTGAATAAAGATTAAGGTTTTAAAATCAAATCTTAAGACAAATATATCTAAATCATTTTAGGTTTGTGAATGAGATTTCTAATTTGTGGCATTTGAAGATGGTCTTGAATTTCTTTTTTTTTTCTAGTAAATAAATGTTTAATAGATTTGTAATAACTAGTCACATTATAACAAACGAAAAAAAATTGAAAGATATTAAATACCAACTAAATTAAATATTAACTTTAACAGGTTGACATTTTCATAATTCTCCCTAATGACAATTTTTATAAGCATTTAACATTTGATTTTAGTAAACAAACTGTAATTTTATATTAGAATTTAATAAAATGGACTTGATTTGCTAAAAACATAAGTTTATAAACAAAACTACATCCTTAAAATTCATATTTGAACTTTGCAAATATATTTAAAAATTATAAAGTGAAGTACATAGTAAGAACAATTACTTTTTTTTCTTTTTGAAGTAATTATAGCAATATTGCTGAAAAAAATAAAAGTAATAAAATTTTGATAGTCTTCTCTTAATGTGTTGAAACCGCGAGAGGGTGTACTTTCTATGCAAACGCACAGAAATATAACATTACCGGGCCTTTTTTTTTTTATTTTCAACTTTAACATTATTTTCTAAAATGGAATAATTACGTTTTTAAATTACATTAGACATTTTACCACCTTGTGACAATTTGCAAACTATTTTTAAACAATTTACGAAACATTATTTTGTAAAAAAAATATTTCTGAAATACAATATTTTAAATTACATTCCACAAATCCACATGTAGTGCTGGAATGTGCATAGGGAGGGGAGGACCGATGGTTTTGCCGGTCTGAAGGATCAGCCAAAAGATGCAGTACTCAATTTATAAAGCGACATTATTTTCTAAAGTACAATAATTACATTTGTAAATTACATTAGACATGTCAGCATGGTGCACTGGAATGTGCAGGGGGAGGTGATGGTTTTGCCGGTCCGAAGAATTGGTCAATAGAGGCAGTACTCTGAATCAAACCAAGCTTATGATTTTCAAAACAATGTGCAACCTCAGCCATTTCATTTGATTCATAGCTGTTCTCACACAAACATCTTTTCACATGACTGGTGTAAAATGGTGCTTGGCCTGATCCTTTTGCAATTGTTTTCACATTCTATGATATGTAGGGAAGCATAGGGACATGCTTACAATTATTAGTATGTACTAGAACGTCAGTTAGGATGTAAGATCACTATTACAAAGGCATAATTGGATTCCAAACACCCTCACACTATACAGTAGTGATCTATTAAGTGTGCACATTTGCATAGTGTCATGAAGCACATCAGCAGGCCATAATGTTGGTGTGCAATGCCATCTAATCCTGCTAATGGCTAATATGAATAGAACTGTTCTATAGGTTATAACTTTCTATGCAAAAGCACAGAAATATTAAGCCGGGTAAAAGGCATATTTCTGTGTTTATATAGAAAGTACGCCTTCTAGTGGTTTCAACACGCTAAGAAAAGACTATCAAAATTTTTGTTGATTGAACTTTATTTGTAAAAACCAAATGAATTAATGTTAAGTCATCACAAATCTATGAAATTTTCTTCTAAAATTTATAAAATTGATTTATAATTATTAAGATATCACAAAAGTTATGTACTACTATATTTAGCAAGCTATTACTTATAATTTCCTTTCTACCACTTCAACATATTTCTTAACTTTTTTTTAAAAAAATATATATTTGACTAAAATCAAAGTGTAATCATGGATACTTTTGTTTTTAAATAATTATTATACAAATATTTTATAAAAATAATCATAAACATTTAAATAAGCTACAAAAAATATACAATTTTTTGCTCATTGCTAGCTATAATAAACGAGGCATTAACAATTAATCTCACAAAAAAAAACTAACAATCAGCCATGTGATGGGAAAGGTTCAGATCTTTGTACTTTCTTTTGGCAGTAGATTTCTGAACTTTTCAGATTTTTTTGTAACTAATAAATTAATATATTTTCGTTCAAGTTTCTGTTGTCAAAATGAAATGCAAAGGAAGTTGTAAGATGTGAAATACATGTTAGTGCAAAACTAGAGAGACAAAAATTATTAAGAAAAACAATATTTACAGTTGATATTCCTAATTTTCAGAAACATTCTAATGAATTTAAATTAGAACTTACAAATAGGTTTCAAGTATTAGTAGATTTTGAACATGATTCACATTTGAATGAAATTAATATGAAAACAACTGATACACTTTTAAAAACTGCAACAAAAATAGCTGGTTGAAAAAAGCAGCACTTGACCAATAACATTTTTACTGAGACTAGAGAATTTATGAAGAAAAAAGGGAATATGAAAATACACAAAAATGATGTGTTAAAAAGGATTGAATATGTAGAATTTTGTAAAATGATGCAGAAAAGAGTTGAAAATGATATAAGAGTGTATAACTGTGAACTAGGAAGGAAAGCAGTAGAAGAGAATGAAAGTCTCAAGAGTGTAAAACAACATTTTGGTATTGGTAGGAAATTTATATTTGCAATAAGAAAAAAGCTGGAATTATTACTAAAAAGAGAGATGACATCATGGAATGGATAGAAGACTTTTATCAACAATTATATAGTAATAAAGAACAAAAACCTCCTATATCTATTACATCTTCTGAATTTCCCAGAATTTTAAATAAAGAAGTGAGACATACAATTAAATATATGAAGAAAGGAAAGGTTCCAGGTAATGGTAGAATTATAATTGATATATTAAAAGAAGCAGTTGAAAAAATAGAAATTTTTTAACAACGCCATATACCAAATGTCTAAATGATAAAGATGTATCAGATGATTGGAATAATGTAGTATTAATCTTAATATTTAAAAAAGGTGATAAAGAAGATATTCGAAATTACAGACCTATCAGTCTTTTATCAATTTTACACAAAATTTTTACGAAGATAATTACAACTCGTCTACAGAGAACACTGGACTTCCACCAACCAAGAGAACAATCTGGATTTAAAAGTGGTTTTAGTACAGGATATCATATCCAGGGATTGAGAGAAGTTATAGAAAGTACAAATGAATATGAGTTGACATTATGTTTTCGATTTCTAGATTATGAAAAGGCATTTGAATCTAAATTTTTTTTCAGTGATTAAAGCATTGGATCATCAAGGTATAGATCCAAGATATTGTCATATTTTAAAGAATATTTATAAAAATGCAACAGCAGCAATTAGATTAGATAATGATACTGGAAAAGTCAACATGTAAGACAAGGTGACTCCATATCCCCAAAACTTTTTACAGCAGTGCTGTAAGAAGTATTTTGTGGATTAAAATGAAAAGCTAAAGGAGTGAAAGTAAATGATTATTTCGGTCATTTAGATTTTTCAGATGATGTAGTTGTTTTTGCTAATAATGCTTTAGATCTACAGGAAATGTTGCAGTAGTTATCAGATGAAAGTAGGAGTAAAGATAAATGTTAAAATGACTCAAGTGATGTTTAATGGATTTTCTCAAAAATATGAAAATAAAGATTGTTTATGATGAGTTAGAAGAAGTTAACAGTTACAAACGCCTTGGTCAGATTATTAATACAGATGGAAACATAATGGATGAAATTAATCATAGAATTAAACTTGGTTGGAGTGCTTTTAGTAGAAATAACTTGATACTAAAAGGAAATATGCCTATGTGTTTGTAAAGAAAGATTTTTTAATAAACGTATTTTACCTGTTCCTACTTAATAGAAGAGCAATACAGATTTCAGACCACTCAAAGAAGTATGGAGAGATGTATATTGGGAGTAAAAGAAAGAGATCGAGAACCCAATATATCGGTAAGAGAACAATAAGGTGCAACTGACTTCATTGAAAAGATTAAAGTGGAGTTGGGCTGGACATATTTCTAGAAGAGATGATAGTAGATGGACAATTGTAATCTTAAACTGGATTCTAAGAGATTGTAGAAGACCCAGGAAGAGACCACATGTGAGATGGATAGATGAAATAAGAAAGTGATGTGGAGAAGAGAAGCTAAATATCTTACTTTTCCATACTTATTAAACCTATTATTTTGAAATTTCCTTGTGAGTATATGACATTTTTAGTTATTAAAATGATTTTAAAGTTGTAAAATACAAGTTGAATTAATATTTACGTTTTGAATATTTTTACTCGATTTTTACATTGAATAAATCACCACACACTACAATCTGTTTGATGTTTTGGTAACATATTAATTTTAATAAATTTATTTTTGAACTGAATAGATCTTTTAATATATTTAAAGGATAATTTTATTTGTTTTGGCTCCAATAATTTAAAAATATTTATTGTGTAAGGTGATCTTCGAATTATTATTTGCACGTAAACAAAACGCAAATTTAACTTTTTAAAATAACACGTTATGACATTTTTAGTTATTAAAATGATTTTAAAGTTGTAAAATACAAGTTGAATTAATATTTACGTCTTGAATATTTTTACTCGATTTTTACATTCCGAATAAATCACCACGCACTACAATCTGTTTGATGTTTTGGTAACATATTAATTTTAATAAATTTATTGTGTAAAGTGATCTTCGAATTATTATTTGCACGTAAACAAAACACAAATTTATCTTTTTAAAATAATACGTTTGCTAAATAAAAGATCTATAAACTGAAATGTATTTTGTATTACTTTAAAAATTGCTGCAAATATTATTAGAAAGTAAAAAAAAACCAATCACTTTTCAAAATAACGAAGGTCAGAATTGTTTTGAAAGATTACGGGAGTCGTTAAAACTTACCTTAAAAAACATTTTTAGAGAAAAAAAAGACATCGATTTTTAAAAGAAAATAATTTAAGAATACATAGATTTATCCGAGAGTGAAACTCAATGTAAGAATATTAAATTTTAAAGCAGATTTAAATAGTTATGGTTTTCTATATTATTCACACTTTCACATTATATGCTGTATTTATTTTAAGAACGTGGAGGCAAACCGGAACTAGCAAGCGAATGTAAATATCGCTTCTAAACGGTGCCGTTTTTTCCGCGCATGGCGTGGAGAAACAGCGCCACCTAGTGGGCTAGAATGCTGGGTAGTCGCTGTTTAGCAGACGATGTGAACTGGATCGGTTTACCTATGGCTAACAGCGCCACCTAGCGGGCAGTAGTGCTGGCTGCTACTTGGCATAATGTTTCTGTGCGTACGCATGGTGAACAGCGCCATCTAGTGGCTGGAACTTTGCATCGTCTGCTTTTGGCCACAAGGCATGTTGTTGCTGTGCATACGCATGGTGAACAGCGCCATCTAGTGGCCAGAAGTTGCGTCGTCTGCTTTTTGGCCCCCTACTCTGAATATTTTCTGCAATTTTTGCAGAAATGACGTCTCTAGCAGTGGCAGGACAGAAAATAAGAAAGCACCATAAATTGTCTTTAAAACTTAAACTTTATTTGTCGGTCAATTCTTTTTGCCAACCTTTTATTAATTCTTTCCACCACCAATTTTGTATAATTTGTTATTGAATAAAATTAGACTGGGCTAGTTAAGGGAATTGTTTCGAGCGCTGGATTATGAGCCTACTGCCCGAATACGTTAGTCTTCAGACTAGCTGGCACCCCGGGGTTTACCCCGAAACAAATAAAGTATTTGGATAGTAGGGGTTTGAATCTAGCAGCCGAGATGGGCCATTGTTGATAGTTAAAGCTATCAATAAGATCTCCCATTTTGCTCGAACGTGCCGGATCGTTCACGTAACCTTTATAAGATTATAAATGTATTATGAAGGAGTTTGAAACCGGCCAAAACTTATATACGTATAAGTAGGTGGTTTCAGTGGTTTGACCCGGTACATAAATGGCGCCCAACGTGGGTGTTTGGGCGGAGTTAAAGCATTTAGATCAGGTAGAGAAAAATGGACAAAGGAGGGGTGGAGTCAGCGTGTATTTCCAGTTTAGTAAAAAATAAATAAAATAATTAGTAAACTTATTAAAGTGAATAAAATACGGTATTAAAAATAATGATAAAAAGTGTTTAAAATTATAAATTATAAAATAAAATAAAGCCAAAATGGAGACTCAAGGTAAAAATATAGAAAATATTCCCAACAAGGAAAAAAAAGAAATCATACCTTTACTAACCAGCATGTTTGAAAAACAAAAAGAAACAGCCGAAGAATATAAAAAAATCACCGAATAGCTTAAAAACCAAAATAATGAAATGAAGAGTAAATTGGAAGGGCGAGCTGAAATGCTTGAAAAGTTAAAGGACCAGATCGAAATGGGCCAAAATAAAATAAAAAAAGAAATTAGAGGAAAGATAGAGAAAAATCAAGAGATCGTAGAAGTAGAGATCATGAAAGAGATAGTAGAGTCAGATAATTGTAAATATAGTAGTTTGGAAATAGAAATTAAATTAGAATCAGATAGCGTTGCTACAGAGAAAGTAGAAACCTATGTAGATCAAAAACCAGAAGATAGCGTTAAGCATAGTAGTTTGGAAATAAAATTAATGAAGATAGAAAATAAAAATAAAAAGGTGAAAGTAAACGTTCGTATTCGTTTTAGATGGAGATTTAAAACGAAGAGAAATAGAAAAAATATTCACGGTTAGGAAAAATACGGAGGTCTGTGAAGCTTAAAGGTTTTCTAATTTACAAGGCAGAAAATAAAATGGAAAGAGAAAGAGATAAAATAAATTTTAATCGAAAGAGAGATGTGAGAATATGGAGTATAATTTATATTAGTGAGTTAGTAGAAAGAAAGAAAGAACCACCAGACAAAAATTTAAAATAGGTAATCTGACGGATTCGCCAGTTTGACCTAGTTATAAACGACCATGGACTTGGAATAACAGAAAATGTTTAACAAAGTTTAATGAAACAAAAATAACCTATAGTTTTTCTTTTTAAACAAAATGTAAAAACGAGTATCAAAGTTAGCTTGAATAATGAAAAATAATTAAAGTTACTCTTAGTAAAATAAAATAACAATCTTAGTGTTTTTAAAATGTCAAAGCATCTAAAAAACAATTTATGTCAAAACCCTCGATTATGTCTTATCGATTATATTGATATCCCAGCTCACAAGTCTAGAACATAGCGGAGTGTGACGCAAACAAAACAAATGTGTAAAATAAAAATAAGCAAGCAAAATGAAAATGTTTTTTTTTTTAAAAAAAGAGAGTAAAAATAACGCTTTAAAAATAAAAATGAAATAAATAAGTGTATAATGAACGTATTAATGGAAATAAAACATTATCAAATAAAGTTAAAAAAAAAAGTGTATTAAATTAGGATTGAGATGTGTGTGTGCGAGTATTTGGGCAAGGAGATAAATTCCAGGCCTGAGTTTTGTTGGATTAAGCCTTTTCTTACGGTGACTTTGTTCTACAGATGGGTAGTGCGAAAAATAAATAATACTGATGATGATGCGCCAGTAGAAAAGTCCTGGCATATAAAAGTTAATAAATCTGGAGGAAAAATTCCCAGTAACCAAATAAAATAAATATTTTAGTAAGTCTAATGTGCAGTAGAGATAGTCCTGCCATTCGCAATCTTAAAGTCCCTGTTCATGATCCGTTGTGCACAAAAATGCCTATGCTGTAGTCACGACTTCCGCAAGTAATTAAAAGTTGGTTTAAATCTGCACAAAATCGATCTGTGTGTTGAATTGCCTTATACTTTGCTGCCTACTTCTCTTAATATTACATTTATTACCTAATGATGAAAATAAAAACTGAAAATGCACTCTAGAAAAATAAGAATTTGAAGTGGTAAATACTTAGAAAAAGTGGTCAACGCACATATTAAGAAAAATGTTCGTAAATAAATAAGTAGGTCAAATAGTTAAAATAAAATCGATAAAATCAAGTTAAATAAATAAGCGTAAATAAATCTATAGTAAATAATAATGAAGAATGACTCATAATAAACTAATCGATTTTTTTTTTTTTATTGAATATACGCATGTTAAATAAAGATGTTTGTAATGTTTTAAAAATAATATTATAAGATTAGTGTAAATAAATATTTTAAATAATGTTTCTTAAGGGTTATAAATAATATTGTAATATAAATAAATAGTGTAAGATATTGCTCATGTGAATTTAAAAATAATGCTGTAAGATTAATAATAAAAATATAAAGTCAATCTAAGGTGTATTAAGAGTGTGTAAGTATGCATGTGTATATACGCGCACATACACTGGTAATATTCAGTAAATACGATACCTCATGATGTGTATCTTAAATGTATTTATCCAGATATCCTTTTAGGTTATTTTCTTGGCACTGCTGCACCTTATGATGCGTGCAAAAAGGGATTCATTTATTATAGATTCCCTGTAAGCAAGTCCAGTAATAACTCGATATCTAGAATAGTAGTAGGTGCAGAATTATGCTGCACATATACACATGTGTAGGAATTATCTAAAATAATAAATTAATAAATCTTTAGAGTCAAGAATTAAAATTGCAAAAGATAAAATGGTCAAAAATGACGCATTTTACTCTAAAACGGAGGGGGGGTGTAATGTGCCAAGGCCAAATTGGCACATGTATTGAAACGGAATCTGAGGTTCAAATTACGTTTCACAGTTCTATTCTATCCCTCACCAACAAACTGGATTCAAATCCCAGTCCTACGTATATATACGCACCTATTTGTTTCAATTTTTTTTAAAAAATTGTAGTCAAAATAAACGTTAACAAGAGATTTAATAATCTTAAATTAAATAAATCAATAATATTTCATATAATTTTAATAGGTCTTATATGTGCATAAATCACATGTATATATTAAAAGTGATGGGGGATTAAGTATAAATTAATATTTAGGTTTGTATATGTTATATGAAAATGTATATTTAAATATTTTATGTATTAAAAATATGTATGTAATGGCGAGTGGAATAATGCAATCGGCTTGGTAAACCAGAATCCATTAGCATGATTAAATTATAATCTCTATTAGAAAATTAAATAAATTTCAATAACAAAACTTATCGTTTGGTAAAAGTGAGTCAGAAATAAATTTAGAACAATTGTTTCAAAAATACTAATCCGTTTGCATTGTTTTACACTACCTGATTAACAAAGGAGAAATTCCTTACTAAAAGCTGTTTTGCAATATTATTTTATAGCCGCAGGTATTACAACTTAATAACATTCCTTAGATAAACGAGTCATATAAATAGGACGCAAAATTCAATCATCAGTGGACAGTACGTAGATTCGTAAGGCATCCGCTGAACGAATCTACATCACTCAAATTTTTCAAGAAATATCTTTTCTCCAAGACCAGGCCAACTCAACTCCAGCCAGCCTGCCTCTAATGATGAACATCTGCGAACCTGCTGCTATACCGTGAAAACCAACCGGTGATCTGCTACTTGCTTTCCAAAGGTAACGCTGTAAAGTGCCGCCTTTATGAACTCAGAATTTTCTCCTAATATGAAAATTTAATATTAATTATTTGTAACTTTTATAGTCTATTTTATTCTCTAACCATTTTGATTAGCCTCATAGTTTCTGTTACTTTTAATTTAATGCGGCAATTATTTTATTAATATTTTGTCTAATATATATATATTTTAAATGCTAAATGATATTTCAATGAACTCCCACCCTCGCCAGTATAGTTATTTTTACCTTAGCTCCTGCATTAGATAGGAGTAACACTTAATTAATTAGTTTGTTTTACTTTTAAAACTATAACGCTTGCTAGGTTGGGAGAAGATTATTTTAAAAAAATGTTTTTTTTTCTAATTATTATACTTTTTGCGTAAATAACAGAGGGACAAATAAAGTTTCACCTTTGATTAGTTTACGATTTATACAATGTTGATAATCTTCGTAAGAGTGCAATATTAATGCAAACAAATATATTAACTATATATATTACTTTTTATGTCTTTATTCTCACCCATCTAAACATATATATATAAATATTTTTCTTAAAGCACACCTTCGACTTAATTGTATACTATGTTATACGTATGTGGAATTTTATTAAATAAGTGGAATGAAAGGGGGGAGGGGGTTTATAACTTTTGTTGGTATTAAAATATTTTTCTAATATCTTTAAACTTCGTTTAATAAATACGATCATACCATTATCTTTGATGTTATTATTATAGGTTGTAAGCTTAATTACATATATTGGACTAGTTATTAGTCCGTCCCAAAGCGTTGTTAGCATAGGCCACTCTTCGTGTTTTAAGCTTTATCTAAAGACGTGCGTCGGAATACCTGAGCCGTCTCCTCTTCGTTTCAGGTCGCAAGCAGGGCGATGAATGTCCCTGGACCATATAGATATACTCACGCAATGAGAGCAATGCATGGGAAAATTCCGGCAAAGTTCGGCTCAGTGCATCTCCGCCCGAGGACCCTTTGTCAACCGATTCCACAAAATGTGGGGCGGCAAGTCGGTTAGACTGTTTCTTCTATTAATCTGATAAAGCACCCCAAAGTACTGGATCCGCAAATATTCGGCCATTATGCTAACACCGCGTCACTTCATATTAGATCCCTCTTTTCAAAAAGCTCAAGCCTATAAATATCTGTATCTAATGTTATGTTCTAATTAAACGTATCTCATAAATTTAAATAACTTTTGATGTGTCGCGTGACGACTCTATATATATAATTTAGAGAAATAATTCCACATACGTTCAGTAAATAAATCTTTATTAAAAATTATATTTTCTTATATATATTAAACTTATGATAGCTTGGTCGGTTAATCAACCGACAATTATGTAACCCATTCTGGGATCAGTCAAGGTGGTGTTTTCGTTTGTAATTCGGGTGAATCATTAAAATTGTACACTTTATAAATGCGCTAGATTAATTGAAATGTCATTACGCCGCATCAAAATTCTTCCAAACTTATTTGTAAATACTTTTGCTCAAGTGCAAGTAAGCACAAAATAACTTATTTGTAATACGAGGCTAATCACCTTTTAATATAATTCAAATGTATATATTTTTTATTTCTATTTGTTCGTTATTAAATATAAATTTAAAACTAAACATCTGATCATTGCTCATTCTTTAGTTAATTGATTTAGTTAAATTTTAAATGTCATGATTGGTGGAATGATGTAAGATCCCACTAAAGTTAAGCATAAGTGTTTGTCGGTTTTAAAATGTATATACGCATTTGTCTTGATTTTTCCCCCGAGTCTCTTTGTTTCTCCGATGTGCGATGTCGGCCGGTGGTAAATTAAATACTCTAGTATCATCGGATTTGTTGCTCATAAGCTAGTAGATCTGGAATCTGGGCATACAGGGCAGAGTTCATGATTGTTCCTGACATATGTATCTCGCACCTGATTGGACTCTAGGTACTTTTGCCTAGATGCTAGATCTTGTTATGTGGACAGACAATTCCGACTGGTACAGTATATAAAATAATTTTGTCGTAAAAAAATTATTAAAACAAAAAAAATCTTTCACAAAAGAGTTTGAAATAAAAGTTGAAAAATCATTGATTTAAAGGGGGAAGGGGGTTTTTCTTAAAGTTAAATTGAAGGTTTTATAAAAAGGAAGTAAAGAGTTTATTATTATTAATGAAATACAATTTAAAAGCTTTAATATATATATATATCTTCATTTAAATTAAAGAAGAAAATAATCTTAAAACTAGTTTTGATGTGTAGAATAAAATTATATATGTGCGTGCGAATGTAAAAAAAAATGTATCAGTATTAAATATTATAAATAAATGAAAAATGTATTTAAAAAAAAAAAAAAAACACAGCGGTGCGCTACTAATTAAAGATATGAAAACAACACGTTTGGAAATAGCTATTACTAATTAAACAATCAATCAAAAAACACGTTGTCTTACGATTAATTGCTAAAGAATTTCGACAACAGATATTTGCCGGAGGATATCAAAAGGAAAACACTTCGTCGGTATAAATACAGAATATTTTATCGGACAATCAGTTAAGAGTTTGTTTCAATCTAGTTTGCAGTGACAGTCTTGTTCCAGTTTGAGATAACAGTGCATCTCTATTATGAATCCAGAAACAAACATGCATTGTTGAGCAGCTTTTGGAAATATACGCTCGTGCTCCAGCCTTTTTAGTCCAACAAGATTATCAAAACCTGCCTGAGAAATAATGTCTGCATAACAACTCAGAAATCCTTCGTCAAACGTTCAATTGTCTTCAAAAATAAAGCAAATGGTTTCCATAAAATCTCTTCAAGAAACGTCCAAATCTAACCTGTTAGATATAATCCATCAGAAAAAGCCAACAACTAGGTAAACATTTATTTATTATCATTTATACGTAGTAGCCACCGCAGTAATTCGTAAATATTCAAGATTCAAATTATATGAACTCTACCATACATAAAATGAACTACTGATATGTGTGTTTAAGTGTCAAATGCTATTAATGTTTTATTATTATATTTGTGAATGCTATATAAATTAATATGTGCGTGATCATTATATCAGGGTTATTAGTTAAATTAGATAAATACCAGTGTTCTACTATTAAAATCTACAAGAATATTTAAAATAGTTTAGAAATGTTAATTTAAAATGTGTGTATTATATTAAATTTATAAAATGTTTAAAATTATTTAATATTAGTTAATAAATTGTCTTTAAAACTTAAACTTTATTTGTCGGTCAATTCTTTTTACCAACCTTTTATTAATTCTTTCTACCACCAATTTTGTATAATTTGTTATTGAATAAAATTAGAATGGGATAGTTAGAGGAATTGTTTCGAGCGCTGGATTATGAGCCTACTGCCCGAATACGTTAGTCTTCAGACTAGCTGGCGCCCCGGGGTTTACCCCGAAACAAATAAAGTATTTGGATAGTAGGGGTTTGAATCTAGCAGCCGAGATGGGCCATTGTTGATAGTTAAAGCTATCAATAAGATCTCCCATTTTGCTCGAACGTGCCGGTTCATTCACGTAACCTTTATAAGATTATAAATGTATTATGAAGGAGTTTGAAACCGGCCAAAACTTATATACGTATAAGTAGGTGGTTTCAGCGGTTCGACCCGGTACAAAATATATATTGAAACTCTTGACACATGTAATCACTAATTAATGTAATACCCACTATCTCCAATGAGTCTAGTAACAATTAAGCAGTGTTTATTTCTTTTGTTTGTAATGTATTACTAATAAAGTGTTTTGTATTTTCCTATTGTAACGAGCACAGACGTTCGTTACATTGTTGTTTTTTTTTTATTTATTAAACATGAAAGTAAATTAAAAAGTTCGCATTTAAAAATTTTCTTTTAGAATTAAAAATTGAAATTAAATATCATCTTAAACTCTTATATATTAAATCGCACAGATATAAAAAATTATTAAAATAAAACTGTATTAAAAATAGAAAAGGTATTTTAAAAACAAAAACTTAAAAAGATTTGGAGATAAAATTATATCTTTAAATTTATCTTTAAATATATCTTTGATTTGGAAAACAGGTTAATTAATCAGAAATGGAAATGATAAATTTAATTAGTCAAATGTAAACCAGCCTTGGGCATTTAAATGTAAAAATACCGGTCAGATAGGAAAACAATAGAAACTGTTAGCAAATAAGAAGAAATCCCTATGGAATCGGACCGCAGCGAAAGGACCATCGCATCGGTGACGTAATGTAAATTCAATCCTTCACATTAATATAAAAGGAAAATTTGGAAATTATTAATCAGTGACTAGTGAATGATTATTACGATGTGAGAGAGATGTGTTAGTGCGGAAGTGAAGGAGAAGGGATTGAAAAAAGACGCACGAGTCAATCCCTTCAGCTTTGCTAAGAAAGAAAAAGAGATGAACTATCGTTTCCTACATTGAGGACCAATTAAACTAAAAAAACCTCAGAATGAATAAATAAAACAACGGCTAAATGGATACCAATCTTAGGACGGCGTGGGAATTCACGTTCATGGCAAGCAACTGTAAAAGATGAACATTTTAAACCGTAAGAACTTTATAAAAAAATGAACATTAAATTAAATTTTCCATATTTAAATGATTGCAATATTATCCTATCTGACCAACTTAATTTATTAATAATGTTATTTGATGTATTTTTTATTTATTTATTTAAAATCATTTCCATTTATTTAATTTTGTTCTTTAAGTTTTATTATGATTTCTGTTTTCCGTTAAGTTAAATTATATAAATGTTAAACTTAAGTCGGGCGTGAATGGCTGTATAGATTTGTAAAGTTATATTAGGGGAGGGTAATCTTAGGTTATTTGTTTCGTGGTTAAATTGGGTCAATGGATTGGATATATTGGTGTGATTAGTAGATGTAATATTGATTCGCTACGGGCAGAATCGCTTCATACGCCGCACACTTCCGTTTGCCTATGGAAGGAATTATAAGTCGGATACCGCAGTTCCTTTCTATGGAGTTTTTTGTTTTATTGCTCTTCTTTAGAGATAGATGTAATATTCCTATCTCATAAGAGGCAATTTCTTCTTTTAACCTTTTGTGCTGTCGTATTTTATTACATTGAATACATCGATATATCAGATGAATTGATGCCAGTTTGACTACGAATTTTAGCCTAAGGTTAAATAGGGATAGAATGTTTATTTTCAAAAGCAAATTTATGTGGTCTATTCATACTCGATCCTAAATAAAAATGCATTAAATTTAAGTTGTTTATAGACGCTTGCATGGATTGTTTATTGGTTAACTATGTTTTGCGTTTCCATATTTGATCAAAATATATAGACATTCGATAAATAATGATACCTTACGGTGAGTATCTAAAATGTATTTATTCGGATGTCTTTTAAGTTATTGGTGACAATGCAAGTATCTTATGGTGAATACTATTGGGTTACGTATAAATTTCCCTCCGCAATTGTCAGTAATCAATGATTTTATATTTTGATCGTTTATGTTTATTTTGAAATGTTTTTAACCGTGTAATCTATGTAACCGATCTATAGCAACATATTAAAACAAGCTTCTATAATCCCATCTGTGCGAACTTAATTAAAATGTAAAATTAGAATATAATAGTAATTAAATGTAAATTAAAGTCAAAAATCAAAGTTAAAAATAATGTTAAATGTTAAAATGTAAAACTAATACTAAAATAATTTTAAATCTTATATATATGTGCATAAATAAATGTTTGTATGTTAATTACTGGCAGTGGCTTATTTTATTCCTTTTTTTATACTCTTAGATTATCTTATTAAATCTCTGCTATTCCACTGAGCTAGTGACATGGGCTAACGACCGGAATCAAAATAAAAAAAAAATAAAAAAAATTTTCTTTTTTTGACTTACGTATCTGCCTACTTTATAAATTTTTCTGGGTTCAAATCCCTGGAGGGCCCCCCTGGGGGGGGGTTCGTGAGAGCCCCTCTCTCCGCACCGCCAAATATCCCCCCCCCGAGGGGCGCGGGATACCCCCCCCCAACCGCCCCCCCCCCCCCCCCCCCCCCATCTAGGCATTTTTCTAGGCTCAAATGCCTAGAAAAATTTATAAAGTAGGCAGATACGCGCTGTTAGGATTCCACTTTATTTACATATTTAGATCGTTAGCCCATTGTCACTAGCTCAGCGGAGACGCCGAGATAAAAATCTATAAATTTTATATCTTAAATATAAAAGAATAAAATAATAAAAGCCACTGCCAGAAATTAACACAGAAAAATATTTATTTACGCACATATAAAATCATTCTAAATTCGAGGAATAAGTTTAACATTTAGATTTTTATCTTAATTTTTAATTTTACATTTAAAATAGCTTGCTATAATGTTTAATATTTTATTTAGAGGGTCGAGTATGAATGGACTACATAGGTCTGCATTTGAAAGGAAAATATTCTTCCCTGATTTAACCTTAGGCAACAAATTTCGCAATCAACTGGCGCCAATCCATCTGATACATTCATGTATTCAATGTAGCATGATACGACAACACAAAATACTATATTGTCAGGAATGTACATCTGAACAATAAGTAGAAATAGAGAAGACATTGACTCTCCACCAACAGGAATGTGACATCTGTGGGCAAGTAGATCAATAAACTAAAAACTCCATAGGAATGGACTGCGGTCTTCTGCCGACTTACAAACCCATCCATAGGCAAACAGAGGGTGTGTGGCGTATATCTATAATCCTGCACGTGGCGGATCTCCTGCTACATTTACTACCTACATAAATATATCGAAACCATTGAGCCAATTCAACCACGAAATGAATAACCTAAGATTACCCTCCCTTAATACAACTTTACAAAACTATATAGCCATTCGCGCCCGACTTAATTTTAACATTTATATACGTTCGCACAGATTTGTTTAAAAATGTTGGGTATAGATCGATTACATAGATTCCACGGTCAAAAACATTTCAAAATAAACATAAACGATCAAAATACAAAATTATTGATACCGACAATCGCAGAGGGAAACTTATAAGTAACCCAATAGTATTCACCATAAGATACTTGCGTTGTCACCAATAACTTAAAAGACATCCGAATAAATACATTTTAGATACTCACCGTAAGGTATCATTATTTATCGAATGTCTATATATTTTGATCAAATATGAAAACCAAAATATAATTAACCGCAAACGAATCCATGCAAGCGTCTATAAACAACTTAAATTTCATACATTTAAAATTTAAACAATAAATAATTTATACAATTAAAATAAATGGAAATGATTTTTTTATCAATAACAAACATATAAAATTAAACATCAATTGATTTTAAACTTAAAGGTCAAATAGAAACTCCATTTTAACATTTAAATTGCTTTCACGAAAGTTCTTAATTATTTAAAAAAAATTTTAAGTTCATTGTTAACAGCTTACGGAAGAAGAGTCCAGGTTCTTATTTTTCCACGGAGTCCTTGTTTGAAACCCGGTCAGATGTTCCGGAGGTAGCATTAGCTGGTTCCTTTCGGTATCACAATCAGTTCATTTTTTAAAATAGAGAGAGTGTGTGATATTGCGTCTCTATTACCACTCTCAAAACAAACAGCTGGAACTGCCCAATACTCAATATTTTTCCTTTTTATATTATCCACACGGATTCAAACAACAAAACGTCACCAATCTGTTTTTTCGTTATGGTCCGGGCCAAGGCTTAGTGCTTCCATTTGTCAAGCTAATTTCTCTTATCTAATTTCCATCTGACCCTTTAATTACATAAGAGCCTTGAGGGCTAGCTTGTTTTTCAAATAATAAACAATCATTTCCATTTATAGATTACAGGAATTAATTAATACCTGTTTTTATTTTAACTTATATTAAATATTTTAATATTTAACTCTTGTATTTTTTTATCAAAAAAAAAAAATACGTTCAAATACCTTTTTTTTATTTATATATATAAAAAAAAATATTTTTAAAGTTTAGCATCTGTGCGAATATATATATTTAACAACATTTTAATTTTAGCGTCTAGTTTTTTTATAGATTATTAATACATTTATTTTTATTTGCGAACTTTGTTTTTCTTTTAAATTAATGTAACGACATATCTATATATCGTTACATATCAGTAAACTTCCTCAAAAAACAAAAACATTAAAAAAAAAAATTTTTTTTATTTTTTATTTATTTTGATTCCGGTCGTTAGCCTATGTCACTAGCTCAGTGGAATAGCAGAGATTTAATAAGATAATCTAAGAGTATATATAAAAAAAGGAATAAAATAAGCCACTGCCAGTAATTAACATACAAACATTTATTTATGCACATATATATAAGATTTAAAATTATTTTAGTATTAGTTTTACATTTTAATTTTTAACATTCTTTTTAACTTTGATTTTTGACTTTAATTTACATTTAATTACTATTATATTCTAATTTTACATTTTAATTAAGTTCGCACAGATGGGATTATAGAAGCTTGTTTTAATATGTTGCTATAGATCGGTTACATAGATTACACGGTTAAAAACATTTCAAAATAAACATAAACGATCAAAATATAAAATCATTGATTACTGACAATTGCGGAGGGAAATTTATACGTAACCCAATAGTATTCACCATAAGATACTTGCATTGTCACCAATAACTTAAAAGACATCCGAATAAATACATTTTAGATACTCACCGTAAGGTATCATTATTTATCGAATGTCTATATATTTTGATCAAATATGGAAACGCAAAACATAGTTAACCAATAAACAATCCATGCAAGCGTCTATAAACAACTTAAATTTAATGCATTTTATTTAGGATCGAGTATGAATAGACCACATAAATTTGCTTTTGAAAATAAACATTCTATCCCTATTTAACCTTAGGCTAAAATTCGTAGTCAAACTGGCATCAATTCATCTGATATATCGATGTATTCAATGTAATAAAATACGACAGCACAAAAGGTTAAAAGAAGAAATTGCCTCTTATGAGATAGGAATATTACATCTATCTCTAAAGAAGAGCAATAAAACAAAAAACTCCATAGAAAGGAACTGCGGTATCCGACTTATAATTCCTTCCATAGGCAAACGGAAATGTGCGGCGTATGAAGCGATTCTGCCCGTAGCGAATCAATATTACATCTACTAATCACACCAATATATCCAATCCATTGACCCAATTTAACCACGAAACAAATAACCTAAGATTACCCTCCCCTAATATAACTTTACAAATCTATACAGCCATTCACGCCCGACTTAAGTTTAACATTTATATAATTTAACTTAACGGAAAACAGAAATCATAATAAAACTTAAAGAACAAAATTAAATAAATGGAAATGATTTTAAATAAATAAATAAAAAATACATCAAATAACATTATTAATAAATTAAGTTGGTCAGATAGGATAATATTGCAATCATTTAAATATGGAAAATTTAATTTAATGTTCATTTTTTTTATAAAGTTCTTACGGTTTAAAATGTTCATCTTTTACAGTTGCTTGCCATGAACGTGAATTCCCACGCCGTCCTAAGATTGGTATCCATTTAGCCGTTGTTTTATTTATTCATTCGGAGGTTTTTTTAGTTTAATTGGTCCTCAATGTAGGAAACGATAGTTCATTTCTTTTTCTTTCTTAGCAAAGCTGAAGGGATTGAATCGTGCGTCTTTTTTCAATCCCTTCTCCTTCACTTCCGCACTAATACATCTCTCTCACATCGTAATAATCATTCACTAGTCACTGATTAATAATTTCCAAATTTTCCTTTTATATTAATGTGAAGGATTGAATTTACATTACATCACCGATGCGATGGTCCTTTCGCTGCGGTCCGATTCCATAGGGATTTCTTCTTATTTGCTAACAGTTTCTATTGTTTTCCTATCTGACCGGTATTTTTACATTTAAATGCCCAAGGCTGGTTTACATTTGACTAATTAAATTTATCATTTCCATTTCTGATTAATTAACCTGTTTTCCAAATCAAAGATATATTTAAAGATAAATTTAAAGATATAATTTTATCTCCAAATCTTTTTAAGTTTTTGTTTTTAAAATACCTTTTCTATTTTTAATACAGTTTTATTTTAATAATTTTTTATATCTGTGCGATTTAATATATAAGAGTTTAAGATGATATTTAATTTCAATTTTTAATTCTAAAAGAAAATTTTTAAATGCGAACTTTTTAATTTACTTTCATGTTTAATAAAAAAAAAAAAACAACAATATAACGAACGTCTGTGCTCGTTACACTATATATATATTGCATCTGGTGTCGCTTACCACAGTAGATATCATATAGTTATAATCTAATTCTAAGTCTCTGTCTGTCCCTGATCACCAAGCTAATTAAAATGAAGTAATATATGTGGGGTTGGAATGAGTTGTGGTGATATAAATTACCTAGTGGTGATTTTATTGTTGTCTGTTCATTCTGACCTTTACAATATGTATATGGCAAATTAATGATACCATATTATACTACACTTTTGATTTAATTTAGCACAGAATTGAAATACATATTACCATAATATTTTTTTTTAATAAACAGAAGTCTAAGAAGATATCAATCCTTAACAATGATCAAACATCTTAATAAATAAATTTGTCCATAATGTTGCATAAAAATAAATATTTTTTTTATTATTGAACCTGTTTTCACTTTACATTATGGCCTTTTCAAAATACTTTTCTAATACAATCATATGACTCATATTTATTATTGCTCTCTCGGTAATAGTATGAATACTGAACCCTATCGTTTGATGGCGCTCTTTTTTGCCCAATGCATATCAATTTACAGATTCACAGGCCATCGGTTTCTTCACAGAATACTATGGTAAAAAAATTTTTTTTTTCACTTTCTATACATAAAACTCTTATGGGGTTGTTTTGTATTTTTTTTTTGCATTTTTAATAAACAAACACTTTGTTTTTATATGGTGTAGAGAGGGAGGGGTTGGTTTGCCTTTTAAATTATCGACTTTTTTTTGATTTTGAGCTTTTTTTTTTTTAAATTTTGAATTATCGGTTTCTTTATATAATACTAAAAAACAATAATACATAAAACTCGTAAGTTTTCTTTTTTAATAAACAAATACCATTTTGTTTTTAAATGGTAGAGGGGGAGTTAGTTTGCTTTTAAAACATCGCCTTTTTTTGGATTTTGAGCTTTTTTAAAGCCTTAAACAATTCAGTTTTAATTAATAAATCAACAGTCGGTTTTTAGGGGTTGGTTTGAATTTTAATTCTCGTCTTTTAGTATCTTTTGCCGATGTACTGGAAACTTCGCATATTAATTTTAAATGTGTTCGAAAATAGAATACTTATAAAGAGATAGATTAACAAAATATCGAATTATTGGAGGGGGGTTAGTTTGCTTTTAAATTAGACTTTTTTTCTGATTGACTTTTTATTAATTTTGAGCTTTTTTGTTGTTGTTGTTGGAAAGCCTTATTAATCAATTCATTTTTAATAAACCAACAGTTAGTTTTTAGAGGGTGGTTTGATTTTTAATTATCGTCTTTTATTTTTTTATTATGAGGTTTTTTTTTTAAAAAAAAAATATTTATGCTATTGAAACCTTTATATGATAGCGAAAAGTTCTTCCTTTATTTTTTTGCCTTTGTCAAAAAGTCTTAATTAAACAGTTTGTTTTTAAAAAAAAAACATTTTTTTTAGGGGGGCAGGGAGTTACGGTTTGTTTGATTCCAATAGATGAGCCTCAAAGCTGTAATTAACAGGATTTGGAGCTGTCCTACCAACTTTCCTTACGCAGACCCCAGGTACGCTTGCAGGAGTAGCAGCGGAATTCCCCAGATCCTGTAGTTGACTAAAACTACGCTCCTCCCGCAAACGCATAGCTTCACATCTGGCAGGATGTTCTCTTCCTGGAAAAACACAACAGCGTCAAGTTCTGTCACTCCCCTTCAACCAATTTTGAACACTTGCCCTTCCAACATTTTATTGTTCTCGCATGGATTCACGTGTAAATGTGCATTTGCGCGTGAATCAGAAGAACTCTGCCGAAAACCCTAACCTTTTCAGGTTGTGTGCAGTTCAAAATCGTAGGGAAGCGTATGTGACGGCCTGACAATTCTTAATATGTAATACTAAATCCACTATGCTTTCTCAAAATTTTTCCACAATGAATTTTTTGATAGTTTCGCATCCTTCAAATAAGGCCGCCATCAAATCAGATCGCAGCGAGAGTTGAATTGAGTTCACTTGAGGAATACTGTCACAAATCAATGGGCGTAGTATTTCATTACGTAATAATAGGACACACTATTCATCCATAATTAATTAATTATTTACATATATCACATACATTAACTTACAAAAAAAATCTAACATATATTAAATTTTTCAGTTGTCCTTTAATGCTCATTTACTATTCAACTTTGCAAGTCCTTTAATTAAATTAACACATTTACTAATATTCTCATGAATATATATTGCCTCATAACATTTCCTTCTATTTTAATCCTTAGTATATTTTATAACTTCTATATCTTCGATACATCTCATTCTATGACTAGTATTTAAGCAATGAACATACGTTCCTGAATTCATATTTTTTCTATCAATAACCCTATTATGCTCCTTTCCCCTTTCTATTGCTGCTTTCCCTGTCTGACCTATTTTATATATTAATTCTATTTTTACTTTATTATTCTCTCTTCACATTTGATACATATTTTTCCAACAATTTTCTATTCATCCAAGCAATTCTTATATTCTCATTCAACTTATTTTTTCTTAAAATCTTATATCTTTATGATAATGTATTGGTATCCATTTATTATCAATTCATCTATTTTGATTTTTATTCCCCCCCCCCCCAATAACTCACTTTTTATTTTTACTATTTAAAACTCTTTTATTATCTTTTTTATTATATCCCATTCTTTTCTATATTCATTTTTTTGTTCAATAGATTCCTTTTCTTCTATTGTAAGTCTATCATTCTGTGTTTTAAATCCCTTTAAAACTACCATTTTCTGTGACCAAGGTTGGTACAAACTAGAATCAATTATTTCTCTAATTTCTACATCTTTAATATACTGTTTCACCTCTATTTGATTTGCCTTATTTCTATTTAAATAAATATGTTTTTTGCTTTTTCCATTGCAAACTTAATTTTATACACATTATTATTCAATTCATTAAATATTTTTAGTACACTCCTACTATTTCTAATAACAATTACATCATTCACATACCTATAATAATTAATTATTTCTTTATTTTCTATATATTTTCCTATTTTTTCTTCCATATTACTTATAAACACAGATGATAACAACTCACATACAAACCATCCCATAATCGATTCTTTTGTTGCATTCCAAAACATATTCTTATTATTTAAAGTACAAACTATCACTTATCGTAATCAATGTTTCCTTAATAATATATACCCATTCCTTAGATATCCTTTCACTTTTTTTAATATACTTATAACTAACTTTATACTTTCATCTCTTGGAACACTTTAACATATCTTTTCTACATCTAATGAAACAGATGATGGCTGCTCTACTCTTGCACATCGTAGATCTGGCAAAACAACTAAATAATTATAATCCTCTTAATAATAGCAAACGAAAAATAATGGGAGCAGAATAGAATCCTGGAAGCAGACAAGAATTATCCCCTAAATAAATTGAAAGAACTATTTATATTTATTGGCATTAGCTTATCAGTAAAATTCAGATCCATCGCTCGTGTTTTGGATTCTTTGATCTATTGGCTATAAATAATCCCAGAGAATCCGCTGTGGTCCAAGCTTATCTTTGCGTGGGAATAACAGTCTTTTTAATTAAATCATGTCAATTATTTATCTCCTTAATTCAATTAATCTAGTGATCTGTCTACAAGCATTTAATTACTTTTTTCTAAAATGTCATTTCCACTTTTAATTATTGTTAAATGAAAACACCTTTTCCTTTTAACCTACTTTTAAATTAAATTTAGAATTAGTTAACTTTTACAATTTTTTAGGAAATATTTTATTTAATTTGATTTAATAAAATAACTTTAAAATTAATATACTGTATACATTTATCTGTGCATATAAAATTGCTATATAACTTTTATTTATTAAAATTATTTAAAACTTTTAAATTACAAATTACTTTGCGATTTTTACCGACATGATATATATATATATATGTGTGCATATATATATATAGCTTCAATATATACCACTAGATATTTCTGTTAATATGCATACCTCTTATAAATATATATACACCTGGGTCTCATTTTATGCGGTAGATAGGTTCCTCAGAAAATGCGCATAAAAGAAAGCGCACAAAAATATACTTAACTTACCTTGAAAAATGGGGGATAGGTTCTGTAATTTTCAGAAACTGGCATAAAAGCAAAGCAACAAGGAAAAATTACTTTAAAATTTGCATTAAAAAAAATAAGGAAATAAAGTATGATTAATAAAAAATTACAAATATTTGAAAAAAATTAATACAAGACAAAACTTTTTTTATTAACTACAGTATTTAATTTTACATTTTTTCATACATATTTTAATCATTACCACTATTTCACAATATGTGTTTGTTTGTGAACTAGTAAGAAATCAGATTCATGATGTGATGTACAACTAGCGCCACTTTCAGTCTTGTGCTGTGTTAATGGTTTTCTGTTTCTACATTAAAAAAATGAGATAGCAATCAAAACAAAAAGATTATACATTATCATTAGAAAGATTATTTTCAGTTTATAAAATCAATAAAATCATTATTATTTATTTTAAAAATCTAAAAAAATATTTATTTCTATTAATATCTAACAAAATATGTTTTAAAAGTTTAAAATTTTTGAATATTTATTGCGATATTTTTATATGTATGTATAAATCTATTATTATTATTTACTCATTAGTATAAGTAGGTTATTTACATAGAAGCTAAGATTCTAAATACAGCTTCAGGCCATATTCACGTTAGCTGCTAATATAACGTTATATTTTTGAAAAAAAAAAAAGTATTTCAAGTCAAAATAAGTTATTAATAATTTAAATTTCTTGATATCTAATAAATATAGTAAAATATGAAATATATTAAGAAGAAACATGAATCGCATAACTTCAAAATTGCATTAAAATAATCCGCATAAAATGAGATCAAGGTGTGTATCATATTTAATATATGCTTATAATATATGTACATAATAAATCATTAAGTGATTAAAAATATGAAAATATCCTTTTAAATAATAAGTGTTTTGAAATTTTTGCTTTTGATTAAATATTCTTTTACCAAAATTATATTGTGAATAAACTTTTCACTTAATAAATGATTATACTTTAAATCAATTTGACACTTATAATTTATATATATATCATGATATTTTTGTATTAACTTAATATGTATACTCTTTATTGTAGTAGTTAGCACCTTGCTGTGAATTTTAAAAAAATACTTGAACTTTAAAATAAAGATTTTAAAATGATCACTTTATAAATAGAAATCTATTGTGTCTATTTATGTTTTGCGTGTAAAGTTGTTTTTCCATTTTAAAGTACATTTTTTTAGAAAGTTATTAAGATCAAAATCTTTTATTAAGATTCAAGTGAAAGGTTATTTTAAATTTTTTTTTTTAAAAAAAAATGAATGAAATAGTATAGGCAATTATTTTAGTTTTAATAAAATTACATAAAAAGATTAATTATCTGAGTTATATTTTTATTATTTTGTGTTAATATTAAAGTTATTTTTAGAAGTAGTTGAACATAAGGTGTTCAAAAACAAGTGTTCAAGGTGGGTATGTAGGTATTTAAGGAGAATCATAAAAAAAATTTAGCGTCGCAAGGTTGCTAGGAGATAATCTCTTGAGATAACTATAGTAATTCAGACATTATTAATTTTGTAGTAAGGGGGAATAAAAAACTTGGTATTTGATAAAAAACAAGTGTTCAAGGTGAGTATGTAGGTATTTAAGGAGAATCATAAAAAAAATTTAGCGTCGCAAGGTTGCTAGGAGATAATCTCTTGAGATAACTATAGTAATTCAGACATTATTAATTTTGTAGTAAGGGGGAATAAAAAACTTGGTATGTGATAAGAAACTTTCGATCCAACTAGATCATTTTCTTTGAAAACGTTTTTTAAAAAATGGCAATAGTATTAAAAGTTATTAACCATGGTATTTGGCTATTATAAAGATAGACCGACAAAGTTTGTGAAGCCTCTGTTCCAACATCAAAGCATAATGTTAAAATAAAATGAATGTATAAAATAAAATAAAAGCCTATCTAACAAAAAGAAAATTATCTTTTCTAAACATAAGCAGTGAAGAAGTTACATTTTAAAGATATCCAGATTGAGAATGTTATTGCATGGACAAATTAATAGTTTGTCAACATTTCCAAGAATTCTTAAATTTTTACGTCCACCTGTAATAATCAAAACAAGTTTTGGGAACAACAGATTTTTTATCTAGAACCTTTAAAATTGAACAAGAATGAACTTTCTTTTGATAATCTTTGTTTTCTTATTTGTCAACAATTATTACCTTGGAAACCTGCTAAGGATCAGATTGAAAATAAACTTTGAAATTAGGACTTTAAATTAAAAAAAGAAGATATAAAGACATTATTTTCATTAATAATAATTTTATTATGAAGTGTTGCTATGCATTTTTTTTTTCTCTGACATTTCCCAAATAAATGTTCTTTTAAAATAACAAAGGTAATATTTAAAAAAATTTTTTTTTGCTTCATACTAAAATCTATGTTGCAAACATTCCATATATTATTTTGGTATGAATGGTTAAACTTATTACGGGTTCTATATTGACTATTAATAATTTATCATCATTATTAATTTTAAATCTTATAAATACAATATTCTAGGATAAAAAGAATTGTCTTGTTATTTAGTGAGTTATAAAGGATACAAGTACTAGAAGTAAGGCATTAGTAAATTTATTTATTATACAAATAAATTGAATAATGCCCTTCATATACTTGGCATTATCATATGCAGTAATATATATATATATATATTTATTTGTATAAGAGATGGTAAATTCCTATTATGACAATCTTGTTTTATTTTAGAGATGTGAATTCATTTCATTTTGTAACTGTTTCATTTTTTATGTAAAAGATGATAAAATTCCTCTTATATCTACATGAGAATATACATGAATACATGCAACAATATGTTTATTTAGCTGTTGCCACTTTATTAAATATGCCATTACTTGTGATTTTAAGTTAGTTTGTTTAGAAGCTTCCTATATTATATTTTGAATCTATATATAAGTTTGATGTATTATTAAAAAGAACTTTTACCTGCGAAATACATATAGAAATTATATTCTAAATTAATTACTTATTTAATTATTATTAAATAATTATGTTCTTTTATATAATCCTGGTTAGGATATTATTGCTGTAGTAATTTTATAAAAATGTTTATTATTATTATTAATGATATAAAATCTCTTAAAAATCAATAAAGTGTGTATGTTTTTTTTTTATTAAATTTGGTTTGCGTCGACATTTATCATTAATTTATAGTCACATGTATTAGATTCATGATGGCATTTTGACACTTATTCTGAGATATTAAATACACATACACTAATATTTTCTTTTGCCTAGCCATATTAAATCGCCATTAAATAATATAACATTGTAATATAAAGAGGAAAAGGATGATGTTTACATTAAAAGAAGTTTTAGGATTATTTACTTATTCTAAATATATTTAGAGATCAATAAAATATGTTTTATCTTTTATAAGTTTAGCTAGTCAGAAGTGAGAGATTTATTATTATTGATCTATTATTTATAATTACGAGTTTTTGGCTTGCTCAGTTTGTATATTAAGAAAAGTCAACCTCTTCCACCATTATTTTATACGTACAATGCAGTTTTGCCCCCATATATGTGAAACATTTGAGGAGCCAGCTTCCCGCACTATTTACAGTTACATTATATATATATCATATTTAGTATGTGTGCATAATTATATGTGTGTAGAATAAAGCATCAATTAACTTAAAATATGTAGACATCCTTTTGTTGAAAAGTGTTTGATCTTTTTTTTTAATTTGAATTTTTTTTTTTTTTAAAAAAAAAAAAGCTTAATAAAGCTATTATAAAGCTTAAAATTAAAATCAAGAAAATCATGCACATTACTTAAAACATGTTGAAGTTCTAAGAACAATTTTTAAATTTGATATCAATATTCAAAATTTTCTTGCCCACTGTTCATATCTAAGAAACTAAGTTAACTTATAGTTCCCTATCACTTTGGTAATGATTTTAAAAAATGTACAAAATTGTATTGAATTTAAATATATTAAACCTCAACTTTAAAATATTATAACTTTAAATTGAAACAAAAAAAAAATCTCTATATCACTCTCTTGCGAATCTTACTTAAAACATATTAAAATTTTAAAAAAGAATTGTAAATTTGATATCAAAATATTCAAAGCTTACTCACCCAGTGGCCCAGATCTAAAAAACTAGGTCACCTACCTAAAATACTACAGTTCCATATTGCTTTGCCTGGGATTTCTTATGTAAATTTGAACAAATTCTATTGAATTTAAATAATATTAAACCTAGATTTTAAAATTTTATTCTAGCTTAATAATTTAAAAACAGACATTCTAGCTTAAATAAAAGCATTTAATAATAACTGAAAGCATATCACATAATGGAATAAATCATCATTTACAATTTTCCCAACCAGAAGAAAGTCATCCAACTATGAAAACAGTAGGAAAATTGACATGATTTAAATAGCTATATTATATTTTCTTGGTCTAAATATTAATTAAAATATATATCTATATTGTTTTCAAACAAATCTATTATCATCTTACACAATAATGTTACAATTCATATAAACCATCAACTCAAATGTTAATTTGAGGAACATGAGAATGATGTTACAAATTTCCTATGACTTCCAACAATCACATAATTTAAATATTGCTGAACTGATATTGCAGAAAAATGGAATTTTTCTCATTGACAAATGGATTAATATTGCTTTATACAGGTCAAAATATATTTGCACAAATGCAAATGTCATTCTTCTTTTATTAAGCCCCAGTTGCGCTTTTATGCTATAAAATACAAATAGCTGTAGGTACAAATGATAGCATTCCAAAATATTAAACAAAGATATCAGTAATTTTGTTCAATCCATATATAATATAGAAGCTGAAAAAAATGCATATACCATAATAATAATAAAAAACATACTAATAATACACAAATATTTAAATTAATAAAAAAATTATTAATTACACCTGGGTCTCTTTTTATGCGGACTTATTTAACACGATTTTAAAGTTACGCGATTCGTGTTTCACCGGAAGTCAATTTCCGATAATGCGCTATTACTTTAAATAATAAATTTCATGCACTTACGTTATATTGAAAGTAATAGCACATTATTGGAATTCGACTTTCATCTTAGTAATGTCAATATTTTCAGTGCTTTATAATAGTAAGATTTTATGCAATAATGAAATTAAAATCATGATTTCCACATTTTATGTATACACATATTAAATTTTACAAGATTATAATGTAAATTTGTTCAAACATTGTGCGTGTTAATTTTGCATTTTAAATCACATTCTGTTTTTGCTTTTTAAAAAAGAACGTAATCAATTATTATTTTCTTATTAATGATTCTAAACATTAACGTGCTCTTAAATTCCAACGAGAGCTAAATAGTTGTATAACTGGATATCGCGAGCTTCGTAAACAATTAATAAAATCATCATCTCGAAGATTAATTACTAATTACGTTGTCACCAGAAAATCATAATAATTAAAACGTGTATAAAAAAATATAAATTATTGTACTGTAAATTATGCATAAAAATATATTATTTTGAATAAAATTAAATATTATAGTTAAAAAAAGTTTGTCTTGTATCGATTTTTTTCAAATTTGAAATTTTTTATTAGTCATATTTTATTTCCTTATTTTTTTTTCTTGCGCGAATTTTAAAGTAATTTTACGTTGGTGCTTTGCTTTTACGCGAATTTTGAAAAATCACAGACCGCATCCCCTCTTTTTCAATGTAAGTTACGTCTATTTTTGTGCGATTTCGTTTGCGCGTGTTTTCTGAGGAACCTATCTATCGCGTAAAACGAGACCCAGGTGTACTTTGATTTTTAAAAAAAAATTAATACCAGCTTCATATTTTTATGCCATACATAAAATATAACAAACTTTATTTTTTTCAGTAGTTTAATAAATGAATATTCAGATTAAATTTACTTATTTTTTTCAATAGTTTAATAAATGAATATTCAGATTAAATTTACTTATTTTTTACATTAATATTCAGATGGTCATTTCAAGATTACCTTCTTCAAATGTACTTCATATGCTGTTGTTAAAATTTTTTTATCACCTTCTTCATTAAGAATTTTTCTTTCTCCTTTTATATTATATAATTCTAATATATTCCTCATTATTCTTCTATCTCTAAGAATATGTTCATTCTAGTTTATTTTCTTATCTTAATAATATCTCAATAGTCATAAGTATTATTTAATTAGTAGTAATTTATTTTCCACTTTAAATTAAGTATTTCTTAATAGTCAACTGAATTGAAATATAACCGTAATCCAGAGAAAACATTTCTATAAAATAATATTGCATTCTACTGTCTTATTCTTCCAATCATTGATTATCCAATTTTTTCAATATATCTGAAATCATATTTTTTTAACATACAAGTTTCTTCTCAATATACAGTTATTTT
The DNA here is from genome assembly GCA_028023455.1 of Epiperipatus broadwayi. Taxonomy (NCBI): domain Eukaryota; kingdom Metazoa; phylum Onychophora; class Udeonychophora; order Euonychophora; family Peripatidae; genus Epiperipatus; species Epiperipatus broadwayi. The sequence continues at coordinate 37,742 of JAQFVV010001142.1, forward strand.
ATAATTATTATGACAACAATTACTTGAATGTAATCATAAATTTATTATAAGTTTCATCAATCCTGTCCATTATTTTATTAATTTATCCTCTTCACAGTCTCTAAGTACTGCTATAGCAGTTTGTCAATCTAAAATAAGGTATTTATTTTATAATATATTTATAAATTATGTGATTATTAAAATTAATAATTTGTTAAAATTGTCTATATTTTCTGCTTCATGACAAATTAAGATATCAAACAAGATTAGACATCAGTGACAATAGTTTGCCATTGTTTACCAGCTCTTAATATTTTACAACTTTAACATGAATTGTATATTCTGAAAATAAGCTTCATTTTACAAGATATAAAATATTATACTGATATTAATATTTACTAATATAAAGATGCTTAAACATGTTTTAAAATAATAAAGTCATGTCTTTTTAAAATATGCATAAAATGAATAAATCAATACATTGTTTCAATTAAAATAATGTTATGCTTTTATCAATATTTTTTTACAAAATACAAGTTGATCATTAAATACAATTTAATAAAATCACTTTTAATGATAAATTGACTCAGATTGTTACCTATAACAGGAATTTTCCATTCTTTCAATTTTGAATCCATTTTAGCAACTCGTATAGCTTTCTTCTTTTTTCTCCCAAATGCACCATCAAGAAAATCAGAATCTATGTAATCAATATAAATTTAAATATATATTGTAAAGAAGATATATATACACACACATTAACGTAAATTATAGAAAATATTTGGTTTACATAATTAAAAAACTTTATATATATATATATATATATACACACAGAAGACTAATGAGATGATTTCAAATTTAGATATATATTTTATAATAAAAGTACAAAACTATTAAAAACAAAAGGGGTGGAATTTATTATAAATAAAAAAAAATGAGAAAACAATAATTCTATGATAAGCCAAAAAAAGTTACAAAATTAATTACTGAACATAAAGAAGACACCAAATACTAATAATATACAGAATGTTTTAATCAAAGCAAACATTTTAAAATAATTGTGGAAAATGTTTAATGCAATAACTGAAAAATATTTGAAAGATAAAAGCACAGAGGAACAATTGAAACAAAAATAGGATTGAAAAAAAAAAGTCTATTATGAAGTTCTTTTTTGCTTTTTTGAAAAAGATTCTACAAGAAAATGAATTATGAAATAATACAATAAAAGAGTAACAGAAATGGACATTTTTAAGGCAAAATATTTATCTTATTTCAAAATTGTTCCAAGTAGTCAGCATAGGCAACTGATCATTGAATACTAATGCAATATGTGTATTAATGCAAAATTAAGAATTATTTTAAATATCTCTAATAATATTGACATCATTACCCTTCAAAATTATTATAATTTTAAATTAAAACTTAATAATATTAAAATATTTTGAGGATGGCTTAAATTTGAAAAAGATCGATAACAAGATAATAGAACTATCATAAAAATAGAAAACACAAAAATAGTAAAAAAACAATATAATAATATTCAACTGAATCAAAGCAACGTAAGCAAAAAAAATACTAAAACAATCTATTACACATATATAGAAAAAGTATCTGTGAAATTCTGAAAATGGTGTGGACAAGAGTTAGTGATAATATAAGAAAATATAATTCTGAAATAGCAAGAAACTATAGAGAGGGAAAAAGTAATCTTGATATTAGGAGAAAAAAATTTTTGGTAATAAAATGAAATTACTAAAACAGGGATATATCTTAATGAATGTGAAAGAATTCTATAAAAAACTATTTAGTATTTAATAACATGTGCACATACAATTATACCAAACATCATAAATTTAAAAAAAACAAAAAACAAATATTTTTAAAGCAATGTCATTATGATATTAATATTTAAATAAGATGAAGCATATCAATTTTTTATTAGCAAATATCATACACTATATTTATTAAAATTGTTCCAACTACTTAAAAGAAGTTTGGATTCAAGGCAATTAAAGGAACAAGATGAATTTAAATGGTTATAGTGCAGTATATCCAAATACTATGAGAAGTTATTGAAAAAATTAATGAATAAAAATTGCCATTGTGCATTAGCTTTACATATTGTGCAAATAGTTTCTACAAACATTTCTGCTGCAATTAACCCTATGAATCATCATAATGTAGATCTAGAATATTATCAAATTCTAAAAAAGGATTTATTAAAATTACAGCAGTGATTAAACTAAATGGCAACAATAAAATTACTAGATTCTATCTCCATAAAACATTGTATGGCAATTTTATAGAAAGTATTTTGTAAATTACAATGGAAACAAGGGAGTCAAAATAAACAGACTACTCAAGTCATTTGAATTTTCTAAATAATGCTTCAAAGCTCCTGAAAATATTACATAACTAAAATAGAAATTTCTAAAAATAAAATTTAAAAAGGCAGAAAAAAGATTTGTGGTAATAAATTAAAACAAATTATTAATATTGATTGCAGCATAATAAATGAAATAATTAATTAAATTCTGAGTTCTTTTATTAGAAGAAACTTGACACTAAAGGAAACATGCCTAAACATTTGAAAAAAAGGATAGAAAGAAAAAAAAAACATTTTTTTATTAATATATATTTTTTTAATTTCCAAATTTGAAACAAACAGCTGCTAATAACAATATACTGTAGGTACTGTATGTGTGCATGTGTGCTTATCACCATTCAGTGTTTTAAATGATAAATAGAAACTTATATAATGCCTGATTTCCTATTCCAACTCCAAGTTTCTGTATTAACAATATTTTTGAACAAAAAACTGCTATATTTTATTTTCTATATACATATGCACAATATTTTATATACAGTATTTGCTATATTTATGCATCAAATGATAAATCTTGATATGACTAAGCAATATAGTTCTCATTTACTATAAAATAATCTGTCAAACTTTTCATTCAAAATAATGCAGTTTATTAATACTTTTTTTAATAAAACAAAAAACAAACGATTATTGATACATAAGTCAAAAATGAAAGATGAAGGCAGGTATTAAAAAAATTAGAATTTTAAAAAGTGCACTAAATTAAACAAATTTAAAAGATTTAAATATATATGAATGAGATATTTCAATCAAGAAATTCTTAAGAATACATTATCAAAATAAATATGAAAAAAAAAGAAGTTAATTAAAATCTATAAAAATTTCAACAAGATTTATATAAACATTTAATTCTAATAATTTTAATTAGCTTGTAAATAAATTATAGCAATTAAATATATAAAACAGAGTATAAAATTATTTACTGAACAATTAAATCCAAATACATGTAATTATATGTTAGATTATTTTCATCATTAGAATTTCTAAATATCTTTTAAAAAAAATCAAACTTTGATTCGAATGGTATTTATTCTAATAATTTCAAATAATGCAGTAGATCTATTCAATTAATTGTGCTAAATGTGTTTGTCAAATCAATAAAAGCAATATAAATTACACTTTAATTCCTAATTTTTTTTGCATTTGTCTGGCAACAATCATACTCGAGTTTCTAGTAACTATCATCTATTACTGAAAGCAACATATTTAACAAATTCCTGAAAGCACCTTTGTTATCAATGGATAAAATGAAAATCCTTGATAATTAATGCATGCAATCTTGTCTATTTATTTTTATTTTTAAAAATTAAAGCAATAGAAGCATTTTTTAAGATCAGGCAGCACAAATTCATGAGTCCATATACTTTTTAAAAATTCCAATATTTCTAAAGCTAACATATTATTGTTATTATTTTAGAATTTTTCCTGGAATTATTTTTAAGATTACAAAGAGGTGTTTTAACTTCACTAAGCTGGATATTTTTGTTCAAACCTAACTAAATAGATAAAATGTGTAAATCGTTAAGTCATCATTTCAATTCTAGTATACAAAATACTACTATTGATAAATTTAATAGAACAGTGAAACTGATTTTCAAATCATATATTGCTTTTCAATGCATAAGTGAATATCTTTATTTCCTTTGAAGTTTTAATTCACTAATCATTTTTGAGCCTTGTCAGTTTTTGAACTTCTGCTTTTAAATATCTATATTGATTATGAAGCTCTACAATCAACTTATTAGTCTTAAAAACAGAATATGCTGAATGTAATTATTCTGTTTAGTGAATCCAAAAACAGATTTATCTATATCCATAACACATTCCTTAACTTCAGTAACATGACAATTCTGAAAGTTCAAATTACCAAGTTTAGTGTTTAATAGTTATTGAAATTTACCATGAATAATACATACTTCTAAAAAATAAACATGAATTTTATTACAAATATGATTGGATTAATACCTATTTTTTAATGCAATTATCATTTAAATTTGAAGAGTACTAATCAATCTATTATCTATACAATTTAACTATCACCTGTATAATATTAACAGCTTTTGTATTCTGACACCTAAGTTTGATAATCAAATGCTACTGTTTTGAGCATAGATATATCCTTGTTTCTTACTGCAAATTTTTTTACTATAAAGTGTTTATAATAATTAATCCATGTTGCATAGAAATTCAATATCTGGCTATTTGAGTTTGTAGCATTAACACTATTATTTTCAATGATTTTTGACCCAAGTCTACTATTTATAAAATCTTCAAGAAAAAAAAATTGATCTTTTAATATTGATATAATAATGTTATCCAGTAAAAATAACACCATTCTTCCTTAGAATTCCCTCAATATAATGTTGTAGCATATGCATTAATAAAATGAACTTAACTACCACTGTATTTCAACATTGACACATCAAATACATTCTAAGAAGAGGAAATACTAAATTAGAATTTATAGCAAATCCAACATCGTGCAATATCTTTTCACTGGGTGATCTGCCCTTTAAAAAAAACTTGCATTTCTCTACCTATTCCATTAAGCTTCAGGAAAACCAAGTTTCACTAAGAATATGTATAGATATCAAATCTTAATAGCTCCTTTACTATAAGTATTGTTCTATATTAGAGTCTTGAAGAGTTTGTATTAAGCGAATTTTGCACATTCATCTCTCTCTATATATATCAATACAAATAATATATATAATGATGATTAACAGTCTTTCAATCTGCAGAAGTTCTTTCAGTTAATTACTTAATCCTCTTCAATTGCCATAATTAACCGAAAGTACTTCTGCAGATTGAAAGACTTTGTATAATACTTATTCACCATTTCAATTATTATTTTTATTGTTAATACAATTTTATTAATTAACGGATATTTTATTTGTATTATATATATATAAAGTTATTTGTATTATATATATATAGTTTTATAATACCGCAGAAAGGAGTTTGCTATTAACTGAAAGGAGACCCTTTGATTCCTCTTGGAGGCCTTAAAGGAACCGAGCAGGGCAAATTCCTAATGTCCACTCCATACGTTCCTGTCGTTGCAGCAGTTATTACTATGTGTTTATTCATATAGTATACGAACATGGATGGGCTGCTCACCAACATGCATTAGCCAGTGTGGTAAGTTTATTGGCTTTTTACCTCTGAGTTTAAAATCAAATAAAAAAACCATGGTCTTTCTTCTCAGTTGCCTGATAAGGCAGAATGAATGTTTGTGTAAATGATAAATATTTTTCCAATACATATATACAATTATGACAGACAAAAATAAATCATAGCCCTTATTCCCAGGAGGCTTTTAAGTCACCAACCAAGGCAGCAGTTGGTGGCCAAAGGCGGAGTATTAAGAATCCCGATTGCAGACCCAGGCTGCCATTTGATGAAAAATATTTAGGTACTTATAACTGCAGATCACTTTCAAGTGAAGGAAGATTGCAAGAATTACAGGAAGAACTATCTTATATTAAATGGGACATTATTGGACTTCGTGCAGCTAGAAGGTGAAGAGACAATTGATTTAAAAAGTGGACCTGTACTCTATTACAAAGGTACAAATACTGAAAATACAAGTGGAGGATTCATTATAAATAAAAAATGGAAGAACAACATTGTAGAGATTGATAGTGTATCGGTCAGAGTGGCAAGATTAGTTATACAACTTAATAGCATATACCAAATGCAGATAATTCAGGTTTATGCCCCAACAAGTTCTCATAGTGATGAAGGAATAGAAGATTTTTATATGGATGTACAAAAGGTTTTTGATCAGAGGAAACAACATTTTAAAATTGTTATGGGAGACTTTAATGCTAGAATTGGTAAACAAATGAAAGATGAAAGTGCTGTTGGTAATTTTGGTTATGGTAATAGAAATGAGAGAGAACATAGACTTGTGGAGTTTGCAGAAAAAGAAAAACTTTATATTATGAATTCTTTTTTTGAGAAAAATGTTAAAAGGAAATGGACATGGAAGCATCCAAATGAAGGTACAGCAGAATTGGATTATATTTTGACTAACAGAAAATACATATTTCAAGATTGTAATGTTCTTAATAAATTTAACACAGGAAGTGATCATCGATTAGTAAGATGTAAGATACATGTTAATGCAAAACTAGAGAGACAAAAATTATTAAGGAAAACAATATTTACAGTTGATATTCCTAATCTTCAGAAACATTCTAATGAATTTAAATTAGAACTTACAAATCGGTTTCAAGTATTAGTAGATTTTGAACATGATTCAGATTTGAATGAAATTAATATGAAAATAACTGATACACTTTTAAAAACTGCAACAAAGATAGCTGATAGAAAAAAGCAGCAATTGACCAATAAAATTTCTGCTGAGACTAGAGAATTTATGAAGAAAAGAAGGAATATGAAGATATACAAAAATGATGCATTAAAAAGGATTGAATATCTCGAATTTTGTAAAATGGTGCAGAAAAGAGTTGAAAATGATATAAGAAAGTATAACTGTGAACTAGCAAGGAAAGCTGTAGAAGAAAATAAAAGTCTCAAGAATGTAAAACAACATTTTGGTATTGGTAGGAAATTTATATCTGCAATAAGAAAAAAAGATGGAATTATTACTAAAAAGAGAGATGACATCATGAAATGGGTAGAAGACTTTTATCAAGAATTATATAGTAATAAAGAACAAGTACCTCCTATATCTTTTACATCTTCCGAATTGCCCAGAATTTTAAATGAAGAAGTGAGACATGCAATTAAATATATGAAGAAAGGAAAGGCTCCAGGTAATGATGGAATTACAATTGATATATTAAAAGAAGCAGGTGAAGAAATAGAAATTTTTTTAGCAAAGTTATATACCAAATGTCTAAATGATAAAGATGTACCAGATGATTGGAAAAATGCAGTATTAATATTAATATTTAAAAAAGGTGATAAAGAAGATATTAGAAATTACAGACCTATCAGCCTTTTATCAGTTTTATACAAAATTTTTACCAAGATAATTACAACTCATCTACAGAGAACATTGGATTTCCACCAACCAAGAGAATAAGCTGGATTTAAAAGTGGTTTTAGTACAGTAGATCATATCCAGGTATTGAGAGAAGTTATAGAAAGGACAAATGAATATGAGTTGCCATTATGTTTTGGATTTGTAGATTATGAAAAAGCATTTGGATCATCAAGGTATAGATCCAGGATATTGTCATATTTTAAAGAATATTTATAAAAATGCAACAGCAACAATTAGATTACATAATGATACTGGGAAAGTCAACATTGAAAAAGGTGTAAGACAGGGTGATTCCATATCTCCAAAACTTTTTACAGCAGTGCTGCAAGAAGTATTTTGTGGATTAAAATGGGAAGCTAAAGGGGTGAAAGTAAATGGAGATTATTTAAGTCATTTAGATTTTGCAGATGATGTAGTTGTTTTTGCAAATAATGCTTTAGACCTGCAGGAAATGTTGCAAGAGTTATCAGATGAAAGTAGGACTAAAGATAAATGTTAAAAAGATAAAAGTAATGTTTAATCGATTTTCTCAAAATGTGAAAATAAAGATTGTATTATGATGAGTTAGAAGAAGTTAACAGTTACAAATACCTTGGTCAGATTATTAATACAGATGGAAACATAATGGATGAAATTAATCATAGAATTAAACTTGGTTGGAGTGCTTTTGGTAGAAATAACTTGATACTCAAAGGAAATATGCCTATGTGTTTGAAAAGGAAAGTTTTTAATAAATGTGTTTTACTAGTTCTTACTTATGGATCTGAGACTTGGACACTTAATAGAAGAGCAATACAGAGACTTCAGACCACTCAAAGAAGTATGGAGAGATGCATGTTGGGAGTAACAAGAAGAGATCGAAAACGCAATGTATGGGTAAGAGAACAAACAGGTGTTACTGACCTCATTGAAAAAATTAAAAGATTGAAGTGGAGTTGGGCTGGACATATTGCTAGAAGAGATGATAATAGGTGGACAATTGAAATCTTAAACAGGATTCCAAGAGATTGTAAAAGACCCAGAAAGACACCACATGTTAGATGGATGGATGAAATAAGAAAGTTTCCAGGACTGATGTGGAGAAGAGAAGCTAAAAATTGGAAAAGATGGATTGAACTTGGAGAGACCTTCATCCTGCAGTGGATTGATAATGATAATACTTACCCTTTAGTGAATATCATTTATTTCTGTTTTATCACCAATACTGATATTACCATTTCTATAGCTTTAATGAAAAATCTGCCAAGCATGATAGTCTAGCCAGAATTGTGTTAGAAAGGTCATTTTTAGACCACATTTTACTTAAGGCCCTTCCATTTCTTTGCTAGACAGGAAGATCTCTAAATAGGGTTACTTAATCATAGAACCTTCACAAGATGAAATACTCATGCTAAATCTAGTTCTAACTCAACTGAGTTTACTAAATCTTTCTCTGTCATTGCTTTATTTCTCAAATCCTAGAGTTAAAAAATAAAACAAATTTAAAATCAAATAAATTGGAGTCAGAATTGCTGTGAGTGTAGTTTAAGGATGGAAATATAGTTGCAGATACATAAAATCCATTAATACAATTAGCATAAGGAAATAATAGATTGTATGAGAGACTCATGGTGACCAAGTCTTTTACTAACTTAAATGACTGAAAAAAAATTAAACAAAAGAATGTTTGTATTAGAAACAATATCTAGCCTTTGATAAAACAACATGCTATCCTATAAGGCAGCAGAAGATATTCTTATTAATTATTCAAAGTTAACTTTTATATGTGAACATTTCTGCCAGTCCAATGGCAATCCAAATACAACATGTAACAATTAATTATATATTTATATGAATCTATTACTTATGGAGAGTTAAAGAGTTGTGATAGTTGTTTACCATATATGATTTCCACTAGCGAAAAAAAAAAGATTAGTTAAACTAATTAGTTTAAACTAATATTTCTTTCTGCAAGAGGAATAAAAACTGTAGCAAATAAAATTATATGCATAGATGACAAGTTGTTAGCCTGGAATTTAAAAAATTACTTCATTATGAGAAATAATTTGCATTAATTTGATATTTATAATGTAATTTAGTCCAAAATTTAATATTTAGAATTGCATGACAAACATTAATGAGAGTTTTATATCATTAATATGCATATACTATATACATATATATTTTAATCAGATGATTTTTCACAAGTTTACAGATTTTTTTTTTTTTTTTCAAAATACAAGTTTACAGATTTCTCTGTATACTTTTTTATATATAATTTCAATTATGATGGAATCAAAATACCAATTAAAAATGGGCTCTATGAGCTAATATTACATCATCTAGTAATTGTTTGTGTGTGTGTGTAAAACATCATCACTCCCACTCCATTCAAAATGAAATACCTTCAATTTACAAAGTATGTGTAAGTATAAAAATATTTAATAATAAAACTGTTCAAATTATTACAATGATTTACATATATATGCAAACGCGCAATTCCTAATATACAACTTTTCTCAAAATAATAAATGACATCAATTTTTATCTAAGTAGGTTTTGATATATATAAATATGCGCATATTTAAATGATTATACAATAAATGATTAAAATTTTTACATATATGTGTGCGTGTATACTGACTTTTATCTATTTCAACTTTTTACAATAATATTATAATTTTCTAATACATAAATTTCCTACCTATACGTGTGTATAAACAAAATATAGATACAATTTAAAATTAGTTTCAGTTTATAAGTTCTCTCTCTTTTTTTTAAAAAAGTATAGTCAATTTTTGACCAATTTAAAAGATTTGCTTTTTCGATTTTAATTCAAACAAAATTATGCTTGCATTTAAATTATATATTCTTCTTTTAATGAATATGAAAATTATTTCTTTGCAAAATATATATAGCAAATCGTCTCTCTTTTTTTTTCTTAATAAACGAAAAATAAAATCGTTTTATAGAATTAAGAAAATATAGACTTCAAAATGTCTTTCTGCTTGATTAGTTAATGTTGATGAAGTAGGCCGGGTGAGATAGGAAAAGTGAATACGTGAACAGCAGCACCCCATGCCATGATAAGTAGATAGCCAAGCATACAATGCTCCATGACATCGCGAGAAAATACCTCATTTTTAAACACTGCCCCTTCTAAGTACCCAGACAGATCATCCTCAAAGAATAGTATCCAAAAAAAAATTAAAAGGCACTGCGCCAACCCTGCTCCTCTCTGTGAGACTTAGGGGTATAAATGAGGTCTATTCATGAGACCAAGACCTATTCATGAGGCCTGTATATATTTACCATTGGACTACTCTGGGAGCTCTAGGTCTAGACAGTGATGAGCCTATATGTCCAAGCGTCATGAACACACCGCATCCAGAAAGCCCTGCTCAACTATACACCCACCATAAATATAATAAGTACAAATTCACGCATCACTTTCAAAATGTAATTTTACTAAAGAAATTATTTAAAATTTCGTTATCATATATAACTTTACTCACCACAGCTGTATATATGTTTATCTGGGCTTCTCTGCCTTTAGATCGTCAGCATATATATAATTATTTATTTAGCAAGCTGGTTCTTTAGTCTATTAGAAAAATATAATCCATTTTTGATTCTCATCATCAGGTAAAAGCACATAATTCAGGTAAGGTTGGCTTTTTTTTTTTACTTCTGTAGTCAGTTCCACTTATACTTGGTTTTTGTAAGTTTCAGGTCAGCAAGCTGTTTTCCAGAACCCTTTTAAGGCTATGAATTACAAAGAATCTTGACCTGTTTCCTCCATGTAAATTCAAACTCCTGCTAAGGAAAACAGTCTACTATCTTGCCTTCTTACATCCTCGTGGCAGTTCTCTTGATAACTATTCTAGCCATCTTTGCAGCTAGTTTTACTATGGCCATTTTCTGCTACAGTTACCAACTCTTCACAAAATACTTGAGCCAACTTTACAGCTAGCTCTTCTGCTAACTCTTATAAAACTGCAAGCCAAACTGTTCCCTTTAAAATCACTATCCAGACTGGAGCTAATATGTTATCAGCCCTTTTATAGAATCATCTAAGGTGATAACAGCAGTTTGATTAAAAACAGAGTTTTTATTTTTAGCTCTCTAATCCCTTTGAAAACATATACGTTTTAATTAATTAAAAAATTTTGAAAACAATATTGTGTTTTTACATTTTACAATCAGAATAATAATGATAATAATACAATATTTATATTTATTCAGACCTTTTAAAAGTTTAATTTATAAAACAATTTTTATTTTAAATCCGAGTTATTATTTAACACTTTACTTATTATTATTTTATTTTAGGAAATATTAGAAAAATATCTACAAAAATTTATGTCTGTGTTTATTTCTACTTATCCTTTATTTTACGTATATATTTATGCACAGGCACTATATTAGTGTATGCTATGTAAGTCAACTGGTTACAATATATATATATTATATCCACCCCAAATAAGATTTTTTGTTCTAGTACTGAGAAGACAAATATATAATGATTGTTATATGTAACAAGGTTAGAGTGACTTAAAGTCAACATGGGTATGACAATAATATTGGCATCAACAAGGACTTTGAGCATTCCATCATCAGATTTTTAATGATAAGAATGGATGAAGAGTTAGAAAGTGGAGAAGATTGAAGCTTGACCATTAAAATTTGAAGCTTTGCTATCTTAATATAAGCTGAGCACTGAGATGTGTGCAAGAGATAATGATCTGGATCAACTGTTGAGTGCTGGTGGTTCAGCACGAAATACATTTATTGGAGATCATTTAACTTTTTCACACATATGTGGTCACTTGTATAAGATGGAATGGATAGCTGTAGAAAGTTTGCAAGTCCGACTTCAAATCCCTTTTAATTACAGCAAGTTTAGTACAGATAATATACTTGTATTTAAATATTTAATACAATTACTAAAATTATGCTAATGGTCAGATCGAGTACGAATTATGAATCTCATAGATCAAGCCCACATTTCAAGAATATTATTCCATACTTATTTAACTAAAAGGGAAATCTCCCCCCAATATATATATTTATATAAGATTTACATCTAGGCACTATTACGAGTATCAGGAATAGTCATGGGAGAGGTTTGAAATCTCTACAGTACCACTGTCACTTGCCCATGACTAACTCTATTGAGTAAAAAAAAATCCCGTCTCTTTGGCCATCATAATTTGATCATTTTAAAACAAATATTATATAAACAGTATATTCACCCTATGGTAAAATACTTTGCTAATTTGAATGGCAAGAAATTAAAAAGAAAAAAGAATGGAAGCCAGATTAACAAATAATAAAACAAATGTTTATTATACAATAATAATATTCATTTGGCTAATATACTCATTTAAACATGCTGTTTAGTTACATTGCTTATATTAAAATAAAGTAAATAAAAAGAAAAAAATTATAATAACACTAATGTATAAAGAAAAATAAAGTTAAATGAGTGCGTACTTCTAAAAATAGTCAATATTTAAAGCCCTAAAATTTCTCTTTAGAAAAAATAAATAAATGCAAAATAAGTAAAATTATGCAAATACAAAAATAAACTAGATATATTAATTTGCAAAGAGACAATAATGAAACTATTGTATTTAAGTAAATTAGCAATGTAAACCAAAAATTGAGTATCTATAATGATGAGAGAGTAGCACAGTGTGCAGTCTGTAATGCAAACAGCATGGTGCTTCCAAATCAGCAATGCATAAGCAGTGCAATACCCCAACGATAGCATTATAGTGGAAAATTAACAAAGAAAAACTATTAGAGTAAAATAATGTGCAATGAAGAAAAATGTGTTATATTTCAAACACTATAAAGAACTGTATGTGCATGGATTAATAGTGAGAAATGTACAAGTAGTACAATAGCAAGAGAATACAAGAAGATGGTTGAAGTATTAACAATTTACTAATATTATATTCAGAGTAATAAACTCTTTGTTAAGTTAAAAAATTTTAATGTGTATTATTTTTCAAAAGATAAATTAATCAACATTTTAATGTGTATTATTTTCCAAAAGGTAAATTAATGAGTGTACAGCAGGCTTAGCTTAATCTGGCCACTATACACATCTGTTGGAGCAGCAGACAATTTGAGACCTGCAGATAATAAACAGAAAATTGCTACTCTGTATGTGGATGCTGCCAGAAAAAGATATTCTTCAAATAGCCAATCGTCTGTGTGAATCGTCCCCGGAAGATATTCTCTACAAAGAGTTGCTACAGATGTTAAATCTATACTTCAAATCAACAACTTCACTTCCAAAACAGAATGCAGTCCCAAATGAAAACATACGAAAGTATGATATTGTACTACTAGAATAATCAAAGGATTCAGAGTTTAAAGACAACTAAAAGAGATATTAGACCAGCTGTTATGGGGTATGCAAGATGAAAAATTTAGATAAGTATTATTAAGGCAATCTACATTAACTTATACCACACTACTGAAAGAGAAATAGTTTATAAACTGTTCTAGAACATCCAACAGAATTTAAATTTATGGCAGATATAACTAAGACGACCACATTTGTTAACTAGGTGAAAGCACAGATGACCGAGACTACTTAACAGGATGCCTATATTTAATATTGCTATGGGGAAAAAGAACATGTAAAGACAATGTGTAAATTTAGAAAAAAGAAGTATAATAATTCCAGACTGATAGGTCATTTAACAGAAGTCTGTAAGACCAAATAAAAAATCAAAAGGAGAAGTAGAGCTCAATAAATATTTAAAAAATAATGGAAAACAAGGATACATGTATTATAATAGTGTCAAAATCTGAAACATTATCAAAATGAAATTGATAGTGGGATAGGCATATCTCTCACTGCTTTATAGCCATTAATAGAAAATGGACTAACAATATTCAAATCAAAGACGAACTTGATTGCTATAGACATAAATGGGAATTGTATTGATAGTACCAGTAAAAATAAACAGACAGATAAAAAATTTATTGTTATATGTAGTAGATAAAAATATGAATCGTATATTGGGAAGGGAACTGGTTTGATCTCTGGAAATAAGTATGGAGAGTATCAGGAGGGTCAAATTGAAATTTAAAATCCAGAACAAATTTTCATCACTGTTTAAGTTATGTCTAAAAAGACTAAAAAGTAAAGTCACAGCAAAATGATCTAAAAAAGATGCTAGTTATCCAATTAATAAAAAACTAGATTAAATAAGGCTGGACTAAATTATGTAGTGCTGCAAATATAAAATGATTGGAAAAGTTTATCCAAGTTTAAAGAATGCATTCTCATGACCGATTGAGATTTAATTCCAACTGAGGGAAGAAATACATTCTATAGTTGCTCTGCAAAGGAGACTCTGGAATAGTTCGTATGAAAGAACAAGCTCATTTATATGTCTGATGGCCAGAAATGAATAATGATATGAGATTGTAAAGATATTTCAAACTTGTCGAGAAACGGTGAGGTTACTTGCAAAAGAATTACGATTATAGCCTAAACCTACAAAACCATGGCAAAGGATTCATCTAGACCAGGGATACTCAACCTTTTTCTTTCCTGGACCACATATATTTGTGTGCTACATCAAGCGGGTCGCGGCAACCAATTGGTGTCACGTAAAAAAAATGTCTGACTTATCAATTTATGCATGCCACAGCTTGTGGGTCACTTTACTATAACTTAGAATTAACATATTAATTAAACGCAAACACTTTTATTTGATATAAACATTTATTTAAATATCAGAGTGATTTTTGATATCGAGATAAACTTTTAACAATTTTAGATAAATCTGGTTTATATATGTGCTACATGCTACTCTTAATATATCATTAAGGTGTAAATCAGTAAGTCTGTTTCTATGCACATTCTTCACATATTTCATTTTTGAATAAGATGATTCACAAAGATATATTGACTCAAACAATGTGAGCAACATTTTTGCACACTTTTTGACAGTTTTATATTTTTCAGGCACTAATTTCCAAAATTCCATATATTCCTTTCGCTCCCTTTTCTCTTTAACAATGGCTTCCAAATTTCTGTCAATTTTAAATTTAACAAATTCGTTAAATAGCTTAACATAATCATGTTCAAATGCAGCTAATTGTGTAATAATTGCTATTTCTAAGTGCCCGGGATTTTCTATAAGCAAAAGACAATTCTTAATATTTCTTAAATCTTGAAATCTACTTTTAAATTCTTTCAATAAGGTACCTAAATAATGTCAATACCATCTTGCTTAGCATTTGTTAATGTTGAAAAATGATGTAGTATTTGGTTTTGTATATCTTGGTAATTAATATTTAGTTTTTCTTCAAAAGCAAATACTTTATTTGTCGTTTGTGAAATAATTTTATTTTCACCTTGCAAACTAACATTAAGATCACAAAATTTTTCAGTGATGTCACGTAAAAAGCTAAAAGACACCACCATCCACCACTGTCAAACTCATTATAAGTTTTACTGTTTTCTTGTAAACAAAAGCAATTCAAAACTTTATCTCTGCTTAGCCATTGCACCGAAGTATGCAGAAGTACATCACCATAATTACTACTTATTTCTTCCAAAAGATTTTTAAATTTTCTGTGGTTTAATTCTCGGGCTCAAATATAATTCACAATGTTTATGACGGTTTTCATTACAGCTTCTACTTCTTTAATGGATATATGTGCCCCCAAGTTTTCTTGGTGAATTAAACAATGAAATAATAAAAGATTTGTTAGATTATATTTCTTTTTTAATAGAAAACAAATCCCTTTTTGGATCCAATCATTGAAGGACATCCATCAGTGCACACAGAAACCAATTTTTTATTTCAATATTATTATTCTCCAGAAAAGTACAAATACTATTGAGAAAATCATTACCTCTAGTTTGATTCTTCATAGGAAGAAATTTCAAAAAATTTTCACAAATTGAATTCTGTTCTGTACAGTATCTAACAAAAATAGCACATTGTGATGTTGCTGAAAGAATCAACAGCCAAACTAAAATATTTGCAGTTTTTCAAATCTTCTATTATATTATCAAAAATATGTTTTGCAGTATCTTCAAAACGTCTAATACAAGTAGAATCTGACAGTTGTAATTTCTTAATTTGTAATAATATTTGACTTTTATTATTAAATTTATCAAATAATATATTCGAAGCATTTAGGAAACATTCTTTCACAACTTCAGCATCCGTAAACAGTTTCATATTTTTGCCAAGTATATAACAAATTTCATATGATGCTCGTGTCACCACTGCTTCTTGTGAGATTGCCACTGACATAACATTTTATTGTTGTTGCAGTGATTTTTTGAAGAAAGCTAATTTTTCACTTCTTATTAAAGAACCATGAGCAAAAGTGTCATTAAACAATTTATATTTCGTGATGTAATGATGATCAATGTTATATTTTTTTAATGTGACATTTTCTTGACAAATCAAATATGTTGCTGAATATTATTCAACACAACAAAATATTCCTCTTCCCAGTTGTCTTGAAACATTCTATTTTCATCTGATAATCTTCGTTTGTTGCTTGAAGACATCATTATGATGTTTAAATTATAGTTTATACTACACGTCTATGTGTATACTAATTCACGTATAAAACTAAAATGTTTCACTTGGCTTTCAAAAACATGGACTATTGATTGAATTAAAGTTTCAAACTTCTGATTGGTCAATTATACAATCTGCAGTAAATATATTTGTCTTTTTAAAATTATATTTGTTTTAGTTTAGTATCTAAAATGGAAATTTATAATTTGTCAGATTACAGAAACATTCTTAAAAAATAAATTTCTATTTATAATTGATGATAATAATCTAACACTGTCAAATTATAATAAATGCTTACCATCCAATTATAAATTCCAGAAGTAATTCATTGAATTCCTTATAAATATGTTTTAGTATAAAAGTAAATTTTTTGACTAAAATCTGAGAAACAAACAAGTGGGTTAAAAAAAAAAAAAAAAGCTTAGTAAATTACATTTTTGTTTTTGAATTCAAAATGTAGAAATATAACTGTCGAAGTCACAGATTAGCGTTCCCTTGCGGAGAAAAAAACAATCAATCAGAAGCTTGAAAAGATGGATTTGTTTTTGTTTTTGAATTCAAAATGTAGAAATATAACTGTCGAAGTCACAGATTAGCGTTCCCTTGCGGAGAAAAAAACAATCAATCAGAAGCTTGAAAAGATGGATTTACGTCATTATTATACCATTAAATTTAAATATTTACTGATTTTTTTCTTGCAAAAAAATACTGAAGGTGCTAAAATCAGCGAAATAATGTGAAAAATAGAGAATACAAGTCATATATGAAGATACTTGGGCATTTCTGGTACAGACTTGGCAGGTTCTTCAAATCTGTGAAATTAAAAAAAAAAAAATAATGTTATTAGTGCGCCAATAAAAAATATCAATCGAACATGTGTTGTCACAACTGTTGACCAATTGCTGGCCCAAACATAAAAGCTTGGTGGGCCGCATGCAGCCCCAGGTTGAGTATTGCTGATCTAAACCATGCAAAGTTATTCCATGGTATAATGGTCGGGGAATATGGACACTTTGAATACTTACCCTATCTGCCATACAGGGTGCCACTAGGCCATTTGAACCTAGAAAATTTATAATGTAGGCAGATACAGCTTGGAAAAGATCCAACTTTTATAAACCGTTAGCTCTAGACACTAGCTCAAGGAGACTCAGAGATTTAATATATAACTTGTTAAATGTATTTCAATATTAAAATAAAAAATAAGCCACTGCCAGTAATAACACACAAAAACATTTATTGTCGTACATATATAAATTTTAATTTGAGGAATAAATTAATCTTACTTTAATTTATTATTATTTTACACTTTAGTTAAAATCCGCACAGATGGACAGTTTATATAATTTTGGTTTAGAATGTTGAGCATAGATAAGCTACATAGATTATGCAATTAAAACTTTTCAAAACATCTAACCTCAGGCTAAAAGTTCGTAGCTAAACCAACACTCGTTTCTGATATACAGGCACAACCAATGCAAAATGAAGATGTTAGCATAAACCCACACTGACAGGAATGTGCGTCTGCAGCGTGATATTATTTAAAAGAAATTATCCTCGTCCAGTACAGGAATGTGCATCTGTCTGGTGAAGGAATCATATATATATAAAACATTAAAAAAAAGAAATGCTTCGGTTGGAGGGAGAGCAGTCCTTGCCATCTCATAGTCCCTATCCATAGAGCAAAAGGGGATCAATGTCAAAGGAAATATGTCTGCATCCATTGCAACGATATGGCTACACCTTTGGGGCCATGCATTCATTTGGACATGTTGCCCTGTATGCTAACACACTTCACACTACATTGCTATAAACCCCCATATATCCCTCTACTAGCATCGACTCAACTACGAAACAAATAGTCTGAAATTAGGCCCCTTAAAACTAACAAACTTTAAGGAATCTATACAGCCATCTACACCCAACTTAAATTTAATACATTTTAATAATTTAGTTAAAAAATAAGAAAAATGGAAATGTTCGATTAAATAATAAAAAAAAAGATTAACTGATCTAGTGTCCTATTCTTGGTCAGATAAGAGTTCTTTTATAAGTTACGTTTAGCTGATGCATTAAAAGCTTGTTTAAGAGATTGATCTATAAGTTTATATTGAAAAAAGTTTATACTTCCCAGAGTAAGTCTTTACGAATCCTCCTGGTTGTGGCAGGTTTATGAAAGTCCATCCTAAGTCTCATATTCTGTGTAGATTGTTCTCATTGGAGATGAAACCGCTGCTTGCCAATATTTGGGTCAGGAACTGTCATCAGGAGACCTCAGCTGTGCATGCAAAGGAAACTAATTTTACTGCATGATCCCTACATCACTGAGTCTGCAAAACAGCTGCAAGATGAATAGTCAGATTCAAACAACAACTATTTCGTCTTTTATAATTTTAGGCCTCCCTTATCACAAATTTTACGGATCCATCGAACATGACATCACTGATCCTAAGGTCCGGATGTTTTCCTTTCTGGCCCGTGCATGGCTTGGTGCTTGCATTGGTCAATCTTTAATTTTTTTATATCTCTTATCTGACCATACAATCATATAAGTGCCCCAAGGGCTAGTTTGCTTACATTCAATTATATTTCAATCATATCCATCCACTAATTGACATTTGTTTCTATTTTCTTTTATATTACTTAAAACAAAAATATTAATCTATCTTTAGATCTTCATTTTTTTTTAGAAAAAACTACTTTTAAATACTTTTTTTTTTTATTAAAGTTTTCCATCTGTGCGATAATATATATGTTAAATAAGTATTTTAATTTTCCATTTTTATGTTTTTAATAAATTAATTTTTATTTAAGATTTACTCCTTTATTTTAATTTTAAAATAATGTAACGGCATATTAGTTATTGATTTGTATTCAAATGGATAGAATACAGAATGGTCAAAATTACCAATGCAGATACTATAATTAAAGTATTAAACAAACTCTTTGCAACACATGGGTACCCTGAGTTAATAGTTACAGACAATGGTACAATTGAATGATTTTCTAGCTAAGAAGGGGATATAACATTTGTTAACTCTGCCAAAGCACCCCGAATCAAATAGATCAACAGTAAAGGTCATTCAATAACTAAATTGTAGATTGAATAAAAGGGAATATGTAGTTAATCATGAAGCACTAGAATAAAGCACTAACTATAGTAATGTTTTATCAGGAATTCACACAGAGTTAAGTAACCAAGAATACTTCAGCAGAATTGCTATAAAATGTCATTTTAGGAATCTGTATTAATACCGCACAAAATTAGAGAGAAGGCAACAAAACTGAAAAGGCTAAAATTTAAAATAAGACAAAATGGATATCTGGAGATATAATTAAGTTATAAAACACAAGATGATAGAGAAATAAGAAGGCATATTAGCTATTTAAAAATTAGTTTTTGTAAGCCGATATATATATATAAAAATAAAAAAAATTGCAAATTCAGCTACCATTCATGTAGAAGATTTTCTACAAAAAAATGAAAATATTAAAATGGATGTGTCTAACTGAATTAAATATAGAAAAAAAAAGAACCGAGCAAAGATTCACAGGATATACCTACTGAATTTAGATAATAAACAACAGATTGAACAAGAAGAAAAATTAATATTATAAAAACTTTCCAGAGATCATCATATGCCTAAAAGATTACATACAGAATTATTTTCTTCTGAATTAATGGATCTATTGCTAGAATGAAAGGGGGGGGGGGGTATATTTGTCTACAAAACTGTATAACAATAATGTGTAAAGAAAAATAAAGTTGCATGAATGTGCATAAAATTAATTAATATTAAAAGACTTTAAAAATTCATTCTACAAACAATTAATAAGTATATAAGACAGAAAAACTAAATTTCTATTCAAAAGTTTTACTAACTGAACATGATACCTTCGATCACCCAGGTCATACTCATAGCACTTGTAATTTGCAGAAGAAAGATGTAGCGTTTAAATATGGTCAAAATTATGTAAATAGCTAATTTACATGTTCTATTTTTTCGCTAATGCAACGCTAATATATTTTTTATTAATAGTGTGAGGGTTGTTGGAAATATGTTTACAGGGTGGAAAATGTGGTCATATTCCAGTTCATGCTCCAGAAAAACAGATCTGAAGTCTCAATTAATTTTAGCATCTATGTTGTGTGATTCTAGTAGGAATATTTGCCTGAGATTCCCTATAATATACAGAACTACAAGCAGCATTGCTGCATTTTGATTTTTATACATGATTTATAGGGTTTGATCTACAGGCAGCATATCTTTTGTGCTATTTAAAAATCTGTTGTTGTTGTTTTTTTTTAAATATAAATTTAGCTTATCTGTATAAGCGTCATTATGTACACATTACAAATAGTACAAGAAAAATGATAAACTCTTAAAAAACAATTAATATGCATAATAAGTAAAATTATGTAAATACAACAATAAACTATGCTAATTTGCAAGGAGACAATAATTAAACTGTTTATGGAAATTAGATCATGTAAAAAAAACTGACTATCTAGAATTGTGAAAGAATAACAATATGGAAAAACAATGATAGCAAAACAGATTTCAGAAAACAAAAGAAAAAACCTAGTATATAAGAGTAAAAACAACATTTACTAATTAGCCTAATTAGAATTGATTGATAAATCAATTAGTTAAAATAAAATTGGAGTATCGAGAAAAAAGCTGACAGAAATCCTTAAATTGACAGCCAAATCTACCCCTATATAGGTGATATAAAATGAGCCTAGGACATTGTAATACAGCAGTCCCCAACCTTTTTGCACTTAAGTGCACATTCTATAATACCGGCCAGATGGCGGGCACCATTTATTTTTTCAATGTAAATTTATAGTTGGATATTGTTAATGATAACTCTTTTACGCTGTAAAAGTATAGTACGACCTACAATTTGATTACAATATAATACAATAATTTATAAGAAAAATTAAATTTATTTATATCAGATAAATAATTTTTATAGTGTTCGGATAGCGGCGGGCACACATAAAATGGTCTGCGGGCGCCATGGTGTCCACAGGCATAGGGTTGGGGACCCCTGTTGTAATAGATCATCCCAGCTTTATTAGTATTTTGTAAGCCTAATTTGGGTAGTTGTGAAATAAGTTTTTCCCATTAATATAAATAAATATTCATGTTTTATCATTACTTATTATACTAAAAGATGATTATTATTACTTACATTGTGTTATACTTTACTGATTAATCAATAAACTCTGGTTTCGACTTTTCAATATTAAATTATGTATTTATATGTTTTATCTATACTGTTGTTTACTCTCATTTGAGCTTTATGTACAACAATCAAACATATTAAATTCTAAGTTCAATACACATTAATCCAGAAAATGTCAAGGACAGAAATATTTTGGACCCTCTTATGTTTAGACTTTAGACTCAAATGTCTCGTTATCTACAAGATAAACGTTTGTTCTCTGTGAATTGTTGTTCCTATTTCTTTTTCTCAATATACATTGGAAACTTTTTTTTTTTGCTTATTATCTCTTCACCTCCAGAATACCAAAGCTTTTATTTGATTTAATTCATCCATTTTTATTTATCTTGAAAAATATTTTTGTTTAAAATGATCTAGTACTTTAGAAAAATGTTTTGTTGCATAGTACATAATTCCTAAAAGACAGATGTTATACAATATGCCTCTATTGAGCTGCCAAGTTTTATCTACTGTGCATATGGCACCTTCCACTGTTTACACAGCATTTATTTTGCTTTTTTTTTTTCATTTCAATTTTTTGGGATTATCTTGATTTTATCGAATTTCTTTTTGAAAAGTGTCACAAATGTATTAAATATTTCTTTCTCAAATATGACTTTTTTAACTACTTAGATGTTGGTGCCCAAGCACATAATCCACTATGGATCTTCAAAACATTGCAAAATATTTTTGTGATATACACATATTCAAAATGACTTGAAATAATTGACTTTCCTTCAACACAAATGTATACTACTATTTAGATTTTAAAACTTATGAGCAAACCATAAAATTCTCAGAATAATAACATTCATGTCAGGAAAATTCAAAGAGTTTTGCGCATGTGCTTTCACCATCTTCCACCAGGTGTACCAGTCGAAAAACCCACCATCTAAACTGCAAGTCGGATCCAAACTCAGCTGAACCAAACTGAATTCAAACCCAACTCAACAGCTCAGATTAGTAGAAATCTAAATCGACGGCACGGTGCTATGCGCCAAGAAACTAGCTCATCGGTTGGTGAGGATCAGAGACCACTGAACTGACATTAATATCTGATAGTAAACTGAATAAAATAATTTTAAGTCGAATCACAGCGAGCATTAACATTAAAATAATTATGAAAGAATTAAGAACTAAGAAACCAAGTGTGTTTAGAAAATATTTAATAATAATAATTTGTTTGGTTTGAATTTTAAATAAAGATTAAGTTAAATAATTCTAGTCCTTAAACAAAATTTATAATTATAATAAGAGTTGTGGTCCTCATTATATGCCAATGAATATTACGCAATATTTGAAAGTCTATGTCTATGACCCCAATAAAGAATAAAAGGCAGATAAAGGTATTCATTAGTAAAGAAAATTATTACTCTAATTTTATACGAAAGAATGTGATATTTATTTTCACATTTGCAAATCCATTCATGAAGAGCAAGATACGTATTTTAGGGCATAACTTTAATCTTTATTAAAAAACTTATTTTGAGATATAACGGAGAATTTGTTGGACTTTAATTTAAATCACTTCATCATGAATTACGAGCATCAGAGCGGGCTTTACTGGAACAGAGAGGTAACGGTGCTGACGAATTATGAGCTATAAAGTGAAATTGAAAGACGATAGCTAGTCGATAATCGAAGTCCTATGGCGGCTTGCATCTGACAAGTCTTATGCCCTTTGACTAATATGAACAGGAGAGGAAGTGCTTTCTTCCTCGATAATTTAAAATCACAGAAATATTATCACCGACCAGCCTAACGGAGCGGAAGATTGCCCTACATCAGCAACATTCGAAGATGATGACTTGATAGTCATCGTTTGAATACTAAAACCCATATAGAATGCTCTATGTGATGACTTGATCAATTAATTAAAGTCAAACGAGCATTTAACGAAAACTATTTTAAAGTATTTGCAAATCATATTAATTATGCCCCAACCATCATGCCCTTCCTGAATCTAAATAGCAATTAACTGAAATTTGAATTAGAGTATATTTAGTCGATTCCTTTATCGATCCTTTTGCAGAAAACATTTTAAGATTATATATGAATAAATACATATTGGTAAACACGAGAAAATAGCTGGGGCATAGATTGGGAACGGAGCTAATAATTTATTATTAGCCAATTATAAAAATAGTAAACATGTAATAATTTCTTTCGACTCGATGATTGATAGAACTTATAAATTTAGTTCTAATAGGCAAGAACTACTATTAGAATTAATATTATATTATTTGCGTGAGGCAAATAGAACAAAGAGCTCATCGAGTCGGAAGATTATTGGCATATAATTAAAAATAAACAACATTAATAAAGCACACACATATATATATATATAATATAATAAATGAACCGCCAAGTAAGAAAAGAGAAAGTTTAAAGACTAGAGGTTGAGAGAATTACGATATAAGTTTACAGGTTTTATAAAGATTGTTACATTAAAGAATAAAAGAGCTCTAAAAGGGAGTGTAAAGTAAAGTTCGAAACTGGCCAGAAAGTTTAAGGTTCATTTGGTAACATATTACCCATTTCTTCCGGGGCTGGTTTTTATTTTACATGTCCAGGTTGGTAAAAAACGTAGGCATGCATTCGGTTGATTACTTGAACAGCATTTTATTTGATTTTGGCAGCATGATTTGTCTGGAAAGAATTTAGCAGCTTCATTGAAGATTTCAGAGGACTTCAGGAACCACAGCCAGATTCCTGATGTTTTAGCCCTTCACCATGATTGAAACACTATTTAAATTCATGATTTTTAACCACATAGAGTTCACTGCACTTCTCTACAACAAAGATGTTTTTTTTTTCTCCAAACTTTTCAGACCTATATATACTGTCCTCTGATGCCTTTAGGCTAGCGCTTCTTTCGTTATCAATGTTTTTAGATTTACTGGTTGTTTTTAGATACATTCCTTCGATAAGGCTTTCAAACTCATTAACTTGAATTCATTCTCTAATTAGAAAATGAATTCTTAAAATCAGAAAATGATTTTAATTAAGAAATCCTTATCTTTTTTTTCTAA
The DNA here is from genome assembly GCA_028023455.1 of Epiperipatus broadwayi. Taxonomy (NCBI): domain Eukaryota; kingdom Metazoa; phylum Onychophora; class Udeonychophora; order Euonychophora; family Peripatidae; genus Epiperipatus; species Epiperipatus broadwayi. The sequence goes on from JAQFVV010001142.1 coordinate 62,942, forward strand.
TTAATAAAACTTTAACTGTTGTTTTTGGAAAGGGAAAATCTGAAAGCTTATCGAAAGAATGTAGCTTTTAATCAATAAAACTTTAGCAAATTATTTAAAAATAAAATCAAACATTCCCGGCACAATGAAATTTTCAAACAATTATATATATTTAAATATTTACAAATATATACGCACAATCCACGCAGTTATAATACATATAAATTCAAGAATAATTCTATCATGAATTTATTAATAAAATTAATCAATTTAAATCTGAAACTAGTTATTTGAATACACATTTATGAAATAAGTTATTCTTTATGGAAATTAGCGTGGATTGAACGTATAAAGCCCCATTGCATCGGAAATTTAAGGTTAGTACTAGGGTTTGAAGTGGGCTTATGGCTAGAGGTCATGAAGTTAGGATCGAACTCAGATCCGACTGCTTCACAGGAAAGTAACAATTAGATAAAATGCAAAATAAAAGTGGAAAAAAAAAATCACTAACCAAGAAGACAAGCCACTCAAAAAAATACTTATGAAAAGAATACTTAGGACTAACTTTATTGTGCACACACTATGGAGAATATAGAGAGTGCATCAAGTAGCTGGAAGCCAAGGGATAAAGTAATTTACAAATATTATTCTGCCATTGAGAAGTGACGAATTGCAAAAATTGAAAACCAACTTCTAGTAGTATGCTTACCTAGACACCATGGGAGGCAAACTCATTTGAAAACATCAAAATCAACAAGACCTGATATTATGCATGACACCTAAGATCAAACAACAGAAAGATAACCACAATGCCAGCAACACTAAACAAGACTGCTGAAACAAACAGTCAATACAGAAACAGCCAGAGCCAAAAAAGAAGCAAATTTCATATAGCAGTAAGAGCAGACAAAGCAATGAAAGGAATTAAACACAGGAAAGCAATCAGAAAGCAAAAAAGGGAATGACAACAGAGACTCATAATCCATCAAAAGAAGCGGAGACCATGGCTTTTACAAGAGTTCAAGATAAAATTGGTTCATATAAAAAGATTATGAAATTAGATATGTAATATATTGCTATATTAAAATAAGTTAATAACTAAGTTCCTACATGAAATTCACCATACAACAATGCCTTAAAGTTCCATCATAATCTTATTAGATTGGGGGGGTGGGGGGTGGAATACATTCCAATTCATGCCAATATCATTTCCATTGTCAGCCCATAAACAAAAATTATTGTTTTTGTTTCTTTTTTCATCGCTAACTCAATCCTGGGCAAGTAGCACATCATGCCAGACTTATACAAAGAGAACGATTCTATTGTTAGGCAATAACACCATTTTTCTCTTAGGCTAGTTATGTGTAGTGAGCATCATAAAAGCATGTGTATTTTTTAGATCTATTTACTTCTGTTTAAAACCCTCTAATCACCACTCCATCCTTTTTTTTTTTTCAAAATATACATTACATATAAACATATAATTCTATAATTAAAACACTTCAAACAATTAAAACGTTGAAACATTGAACAAGTGGATATATATATATACAAAAAATAAAGTTTTTGTAAAGAAAAGAGGAAAATGAGACTTTTAATTGTTTGAAGTGTTTTAATTATAGAATTATATGTGTATTTTTTAAGCTATAAAAGAGGCATGTATAATTAAACCATAAGATATTTACTGTATTTATAAACTAGCTGTGTCAGGTTGAAAATTTAAATTTATTTATATTATATCAAATGAGGCTGCTATAGGGCACTAACGATTACTGTATCCAGCGGCACTCTATTGTCTGCTGGACTGCAAATACAATTAAATAAAGAAATACTCAGAATAATGTAAAATGGTTCAGCAAGTAATATAAAGTTAACAGAGTTTTATTTACAGAGGCTTAAGCATAAAGATAATAAATCTTTAGAATGACTCTTTTGATTGGCCATCAGTTATCCATGTGGTGGTCCATGAGTTTTCATTATCAACAAATCTGATCAGGATCTAAAATTACTATCTCTGCTGATACTGATTATTTATTAGTATAACTAATCTTTATCAGTACAAGACTTACTCTTTTAATTAAACTATTTAATTAATCTAAGTGCTTTTAAAATAATGTCTTCTGCATACATGCACATATATTTAATTTTACAGATATTATATCATTTTACTAAATTCTACTTATTTTATGTGTATACATGAATATACACACATACTTAGCAACCATAAAAACACATTTTTATATATGTGTGCATAAATATATCGAAAATAAATATATCTCACATGTAACAAAATACAATATGAGATAATGATCATAATATTATTTTTGCACAAAATAATGTTGTGCCAGATAATTTTTAAAACATCAATTACTTGACCTTTTTCTATTTTATTTCTCAAGCAGTTGACAAGATTTCAATTAGCAAATCTAACAGTAAATAAATACACATATCTATTTTTTTTACCAAGACTGCTTGCAAGGCTTCACTAAATAGCATACAGAGGTAGTAAAATATAAGTAAATACATCAGTCAAGGATCATTAATAATGTAAGAGTTCTTTTCCTCAATTAAGCTACACCATCATATTATTTCATTATGCACTTCTGTAAAATATTGTTCTCCCCCCCCCTCCTTCACCACTTTCTAATCTGATTTTATCAGACCATTAACAATTCTAAAAATCAACTATTTATTTTTTTGTTTGTTTAAGTTTATGAGTGAGAGAAATAAAATAAATTACTTTATTCAAAATTAATTTTAAAAAAAAAACTTTAATCTGAAATATTTTATTTCCAGACATTCATTTAAAAAAAAAGTTGAAAATTTATATACCTAAGTTTAACACATACGCATATATATATATAAACTATATATATATAACCAGATATGTTTCATATACAAATATATACATATGCATATATATCTCAATATGCTTTGTGATAAAGTAAGCTAGTTTTCACATCGAACATGAAGACATTAAAACATTGTTCTTTGTTTTAACAAATCTTTTAACAGACTTACACAGTTTAAGATTTGAAAAACAATGGCAGGGACTGAAGAGGAGGGGTAGTACAGAAACAAAAAATAAATAAATAAATAAATAAGTGGAGATGCATTACAAAATTGAAACAATCGTGTCAGTTGCTTACTCACCAGTAGCTCTTTGTGCTGCCACGTTCTATAAAAAGAATACAAGTTTAAAAATATATATTAAGAAATGATAAATACATTGTACAATTGGGAATTAGATTGATAAATCTGATGTTCTGTTTACAGTGGCTAAGAAAATGGGAAATTTTGCAGTTCACTGTACAATGTATATTACATAAAATGAAAAGATTTTGAAAATTGTGGAGGAAAAACAATGCTAGTGGGTGATCCTTATAAAGTTCCTCATTACTTCAAACATTTAAGTCTGAAATAATTTAATTTGCTGAATTTAACAAAATATTTTTATTAATGTTATAGAAATCTACATTTACATAATCAACTAATAAAGTTATTAGTGATTTATAAGAGGATTTCTAAAACAAAAATACGAGGAAGGGAGAAAGATTAAAATGAAATGATTAATATTGATTGTACAGATTGATTTAGGTAAAAGCAGATCAATATTGGTTAAGAATTATTTGAGTAAAAGTGCTCACTTTCCTCAAAATCTTTCATTTTTATGTATATGATGAAAAATGAAAATGTACATGAAATTTAAATTTAATAAATTTCATGTAATTTCTTGGCCAATGTGAACAAGACATTAGTATTATCCTTTTTTTTTTCTTTTTAAATATTCAAATTAAAAAAAAAAAAAAAGTCAATGTGCAAGAATTTAATGTATATATGGAAAAATAAATTACGAGTAATGTCTTTGTCTAGGAAATATATTTATTTTTGATAAAGTTTGTATCTTTACCAAAAACATGATATATTGCCTGCTTGACAAGATATTTCACATTTTATTGCAAATATGCAGCAAAATAAATATCTAGATGCAAGCAGATATAGAAAAGATTTTTTATATTTGTTTATTTAAATCTATCAGTAAATCAATTTTTGTCAGTTATTAATTGTTCAAGCAAATTGTTCATTAAAATGCATCAAAACAATTTATATAATGAAGCTTGTATGCACATTATCATGAATATTTAAATTAAAAGGTAAAATGGTACACTATGTGCATAAGTGTACGTACATCAATACTGTATATATAAACACATATGGATTCATGTCTGTATATCACATACATAGTATATGTAATGTGTATTTAAATTGTTGTTGTTTTTTTATTAAAAAAACCTACTTTATATAATTAAAGGGCTTCTTCTGAACAAAAAGAAATTAAAATTATTACAAATATAAATGTTTAATATTTTTTTAAACAATTTGCTCATTTAAAAGCTAATAGAAGATTCTAATTTTTTAAAGAGTTTGAAAATCAAACAGTAACATTATGGGTATCAGAATTTATAATAGAATTAATAACACTAATACTATATTCTCAAAAAAAAAAGTTTCCAAAAACCAATAACACAAATATTTAAAAAGAGCAAATTTTATTTTTTCCTTCTAAACAGTCATTATTTGCAGAATAAATAAATCTTTCAATTATATTTCACCTTAATAAAAAATAAAAATAAAAATTGAATATATATATATATTTCTATAACATAAATATTTTATATTTCTTTACCTTTTTTAGTGGAATTCATAAGAGCATCAAATAATACTATACAAAATATATATAAATTTTCAAAAATGATTAAGGTAGTTTTCTTAAGTTTAATTTTCATTTGCAGTATTTACATCTTATATTGCAATAGATTCATTATTTTAAAATAAATATCAAAATATCAAAGTTCATAAAAGTATAATAAGATCTAAGTATGAGATGCTGGAATAAAAATGTTGTGTAATAATTTAAACATTTCAATCTTCTTCAAGTAAAAAACTTAAGTTATCATTATTGCATTATTATAAACTTTTTTATTCTCATAATTACAATTAAAGTGATTTTCTATTTTCAATGGAAATAGACCAACAATTATGAATTCTCATTAGAAGTTTCTTCTTTGAGTTTATGCATAATCACTTAACATTTTCTTTATGCTCTATTGTTAATACAGTTTAGTCTATTTGACAACTGTATCTCTTAAAAACTTTCAAAAATGTAAACAGTTTAGTTTATTTGACAACTGTATCTATTAAAAACTTTCAAAAATTAACTTTAACTAATTTAAGTGAGTTAATAATGATGGAATTCAATAGAACAAAAAAATTTTCTTTTTCCTTTTTTTAAGATGAATTTACAAGAATAACCAGAAACCAAATCTAATATCCTCCATAAGATTTGAAATCTAAAATCCTCCACAAGATTTGAAATCAGGTTTTTACCAATATATAAGTGGATATACGGAATACTGAAATATATATTAAACCCAAAAATTAGTATAACAACCTATTTTTAATATATATATTTAAATTTTAAATAACGGAATTACTCGGGGAAAAAAAAGAATTCAAGACTTAAATAAGGATAATAGAATAGATTTAGTGTATGGTGAAATATAAATCAGCATTTCTATAATTAATAACACACCAATTGTCACAACAATTTGTGAAGTATTAAAATTATTATTCTTTCAAATAATTATTGTTTATAAAACTTTCTAAAGTTTTCATTTACAATTTTGAAACCAGTACTATTTAACCTCTAATTAGGATTGATATATTTTTGTGACTTCTAAAAAAAAAAAAAAAAAACCAAACCTTTGGTTATATAATTTTTTATTTTTAATTCATTTAGATTTTACTTGTTATTGTTCTCTTGTCATTTTATACTGATCTTTTGTTTATTATTTAAAACTTTCCACTACTCATCTTCTTATGCTTGATTTTAAAAAAAAGCTTTCTTGTCAACTGACATTGCCCTTCTGAATTTATTTATGACCATCATTTGAATTTCTTATGAAATAAACAAATCTTTACCCAGACTACTAAAAAAAAAATGTGAATTTTCAAACTATTCTCAAAAAAGAACAATAAATCACTTCTTTTATCACATATATTCTTTTCAAAGATATGGGGGAAAGATTACTTACTTTTCTATTGTAATAAAAAAAATCAAGCAGGTTTGATGAAAAATAATATGGCTTTTGAAGTATTAAATATAAAATTTTAAAAAAAAATAAAGGGAAAATTTTATATATCTCCAATGCCTTCAATCAAGTCATTTCTTAACAAGTTTCCTTCATAGGATTTACCTTTCAATTTTATCTATCAGGTATCCAGTGTTTTTGTGCATTCCATTCAGGTTAAAATAAATGAAGTTTTAAGAAATATCTGATCTATAAAAATGGAGCACTCAATTTTTGATGTTCTTTCTCCAACTCTTTTTCTTGATAATATAAATGATTTTTCTACTATATCCAAACTGTAGTTTTGTTGAAGACAATAATCTACAAATAACTTTTCTTTAGGCATCAGTCTTCTAGTCATTCAATTAAAACCTGATTAGCTTTTTTCTTCAGATAGCCAGCCTTCACAAAAAATCACTCAATGGGTGCTAATTATGTTTAATTTTGTTCTTCCAAAACAATCATATCTTTATTTTAAAAAATGTAGCTCCATATTATTTCACATCTAATTTACTTTCAAAAACAATTTATCTGCATTTCCATTTATACCTCTAACTCTAGGGACATAATCAACTACAACTGAAATCAATTATAAAATATGGGTTTTGTACAAATAAATAGTGAATGAAATAGTCTATCGATTAAACAATTCATAAAATTAAGATTCAGTAGAGATGAATCCTTTGAGTAAAGTTCAATCAAGATTTAATCTGGGATATAGGGTCAATGGAGCACATGGATTTGAGACTATCTGTAGGACACAGATGGTTGGGCTCGATACGATGGTGTGACTAAAGTCTATACTGACTCCATGTCTGGTCCACCAACCAGGGTTGACAGGTGTGTTTATCATCTGCTTTAATTTTACACAGGGTATTGAAAAATAGTTCATCAATGGGATGGTCATAACCTTTATTGAATGCGATTCTACATCTGACTGACCAGATTGAGAATTTTATAAACGTGGCGAGACGTATCAATGCAATGTTTCTTTTTTCGAATGCAGGCTTGACCATGATGTAGGCAGGGTCTGAATTGTTGGTTCTATTCAGTGCGAGATTACATAGATATGTCATGATCTGCAATGATCAAGAATGTGAACCATGGACTCCTCCTGTCTCATGCATAAAGGGCAGCCAAAAACTATTCAAACTCTCTGTACTGAGTGCTATTTTTTGACATGATTATTATTTCTATAGTGTCAAAATTACTTATCAAAAATTTGAACTTCTATACAAATCAAACACTATTTTTATATTTGAAGTAAAATATTCTCAATACATTTTTTACTGGCTTTACACACCTCACTCAAAATAGACCAATTTCATTAGTTATTGATTTATCTCCTACAATATTTTAACACTTAGTTGCAAACTCGAGTCTTTTCTATAAATAGTATTACTGTCTGAACTTACTTTCCTACTTCCTATTACTACTAAAAGTAAATACTTTCCTTGATTTATTCTTTCTCATCATCCTTCACCTGTTCAACTTGTTACTTTCAGATTCTGATTAACTATTATTCCTATGCAATTCTTTTACCTATAATTTTTTTTTGGTTCCTCATATAATACTATTCTCTCTTCCTCCTATACAAAATTTGTTAAATGAAGAACTGATCCTCTTATAAGTTTATTCCAATATATATATAATCAAAACCAGACCAGCATAAATATAATAATAATATATATATAAAGCAATTACATATAAAGAACTTTTTTTTTTTGCAATCTTCATGAAAAAAAATGAGAAAAAAAATTATCATCATCTTATATTATAAAGAATATTGCAAAATGAATAAACAGAAAATATAATGTCACATTATTATTTTTATCCATTTATTACATGCTCATATAAAATTTGTAATCTATTTAAAAATGAATGAAAGTGAGTGCAGAAAATTCAGTACTCAGAGATTACACAGCTGAAGATATGATATATAATTCAAAACTAAATTTTTTTTTTTAAAAAAACTTATTTTAATTATGTTCATTAAATATTTATATGTAAATATACATTTTCCCCTTTCATGGAAAAAAAAAAAAGCATATATTAATATATATAGAAAGAGAAAATGAGAAATAAATAGATAGATATTGATATTTCCTCCATAAATCCCTATAAATAATAAAAAGTTCAGAATAAAAATCATTATTCAAAAAACGTATTTGATTATGAGCAAACTCTCATAATGTTATTTAAAACGGTTTATTGATAAATGAAATTAGTGTTTCTGTAAATATGCATTCAGAAACTCTATTAGAAATAAAATATCATATACATTTTAAATGAACATTTTACAATGCAATGTATACTATAAAATAAAATTCATTCTTTTTTGCTTACGGTTTCAATTGCCCAGCAGACACCATCAGAGCTGCAACATTTAAATATATATAACCACATAATTAATGCTTACCTATACGTACATACTTATTCTTAAAATGCCCCATATCTATAATGTGTATTAATCTTACAGATAATTTTTTTGTTACTTTTATCCTTTTTATGATTATTACTATTATAATAATGATTATTATTATTAAAAAATAAAAATATAGGTATAAAAAACTTATAACAACCCTATTATAAAAAATATAAACAAAATTATCTATAAGATAAATAAAGTTTAAAAATGTGATAACATTTAAGATAATAAATAAAAAACGAAAGAATATATTTAATATATTAGACAATAAATATATTAAAACTATAGAAACTTGTATAAATGCACTATATAAAACTGAGTGTAAATCATGTCAAGCTAACAATATTAGAACTAATTATGTAACTGAAACAAAAAATTCAATTTATGCAAGATTATCCCAACAGAAATATGATAAAAGACTACCTATTTATTTAATTCATTAGAGGTGGGCCATAAATTTGAAAAAGAGAGTATAAAAATGATTAATTATACTAACAATAGAAGGGATAGAAAGATTAAAGAAGCTATTTTAATTTAAAATTATTAGGCCATCTTTAAATAAAGATTTGGGTTTGAAGACATTAATTTTAAAAAGATATTCTTTATTAATATGTATAGGTTAAAAATTAAAATAAAATGTAGTTTTAAAACATACCTATAGAGGGAGTGTGTGTAATAATATATTAAAAAAAATTAAATTGTTTCAGTTAATGTTGTTTAGAAATTGTTATGGGTTTAAAAGAGGTAAAGGTAATTAAGAAGAATTACAAAAATTGAAAAAACAGAATTATATAAATATTTCAGTTAATGTTGTTTAGAAATTGTTATGGGTTTAAAAGAGGTAAAGGTAATTAAGAAGAATTACAAAAATTGAAAAAACAAAATTATATAAATATATTATGTTATTATTATTACTAATTAACCAAAAGACTGTTTTTTACGAGGCTCCTCGTCGACATCTGAAATCACTCTAACTCAGCCAGTTTTTATACGAAAATATTCGTTAAATACGTATTGAATTCGTTTTTAAAAGTTCTGTACGATGGTGACATCTTCCGATTTATTTTAGAAGTAAAAAATAGAAAAAAAACGCATTTAAACCTAAACAAATAAGGAACATTATTTGTGATTGGTTCTTAGCATGCTCTCAGCCGAAAAAGACATTCTGATTGGCTGGAAAGAACAAAGAAACTGCCTGATCAAAGAAAATAAAGAAAAACGCTGAGATTTTCATTTCGAATACGATTTAAATTATTATTAAATAATATTTATGGAAATTAAACATAATTTTCAGAGAGAATAATAAAAAAACAAAATTATTTTCGAAAAATATTGAAGATTTTAGTCCAAATATTGAAGTTGTAGTAAAAAGAAATATTTACTTTTCTATAACGTAAAAGTCGATCTTTTTGTTTACATTATAACTTTTATGTTGCTGATATTGAATATTTTAGAATAAATAAATAGCAATTTATTTTTGAAAGAACTTTCGTTTTTTTCATGACCTGAAAAATTAATTATATACTTTTTATAAACGTATCTGAGTTGAATTTAATATTATAGGCGAATATGTTTTAACAATAGGCTTTGTCTTCAGTTTGTGAGTTGGCCAATTAAAAGATTTGATTTTTATCTGATACAACCAATGATAAAATTAGCAGTTAAAAGGTTAATGCAGGTTTAAAACTGTAGTGAAATAGTTAAAATGATAGAAATAAATTAACTTATTAAAAATATGAAAAAATATATATTAAAAATATAAAACTGTTTATGCAAAAGAAATCAATTAAAAATAAGATAAAAGAATAATATTAATTAAAAATTTGTAAGAATATATGGTTGTTTTCTATTCTATTGTGTCAGCCATTTGATGGCGTTGATGCTAATCAAAAACACATACATATTATGATTCCGGGCCAGTACTGTGATTTTATAGGAATATCGGCTTTAGTTTTGTAATAGGAAATTATAGTAACTAATAGTAAGTAAAATTATTATTTAAACAAAATTTAAAAATTCACATTAAATTTTTAAATGATACCCGAATAATTTAGGTTTTTTTTTTTGACAGTAAATTTATCATAAAATGGGTTGTTTTTGTTTGTGGGTAACTATAAAAGGTTACAGTATTTTTTTAATAGAAAATAATATGCAATTATACATGTTTCAATTTACACAAAATTTTCAAATTCATGCTAAATTTTAAAATGATACCCGACTAATATGCTTTTTTTTGACAGTAATTAATCAGAAAGTGGGTTCTTTTTGTTAGTGTGTTTATATAAAAAGTACCTTATTTAAATACTACATTTAAAAATGATACCAGACTAATTTGCTTTTTTTTTTTGACAATAATTAATCAGAAAGTGGATTGTTTTTGTTAGTGTGTAGGTATCAAAAGTAATATTATTTAAATACTAAATTTAAAAACGATACCCGAGTACATTTTTTTTTTTGTATTGACAGTAATTAATCAGAAAGTGGGTTCTTTTTCTGTGTATATATATAAAAGTTACGGTCTTTTTTTAATAGAAAATAATATACAATTCTACATTATTCAATTTAGCTACAACATTTAAAAATTCACACTAAATTTAAAAATGATACCCAACTAATTTGCGTCTTTTTGGATAGTAATTAATCAGAAAGTGGGTTCTTTTTGTTAGTGTGTATATATAAAAAGTACCGTAATACAAATACTAAATTTAAAAATGATACCCGACTAATTTGTTTGTTTTTTTTTAAATAATTAATCAGAAACTGGATTGTTTTTGTTAGAGTGTAGATATAAAAAGTAATATTATTTAAATACTAAAAATAATACCCAACTAATTTTCTCTTTTTTTTGACAGTAATCAATAATCAGACACTGGGTTGTTTTTGTTTGTGTGAATATATAAAAAGTAACTTGTCACGGATGAATTCTCGCAGAAACGTTACTTTTTGTGGGATCGTCGAAATATTGCTGTGCTGCACCCTTAAAAGCAATTTTTGAGGGTTACACATTCGTAATGGAACCTTCACAACATTGTTAATAACGTTACAATGTAACAGTAGGTTAGAGCACTTGAAAAAAAATACTTTTGTAATGAAATTTTAAATAATTACAGCAGGCTAAAATCCACACACTCTCACATCAAAGTATAGAGAAAATAGACATTGTAGCATTACAAGAAAGTTACTAACACAACTAACTACAGCAGCCAATAAAGGCATTTGTCTGTGCTTTTAGCATAGAAAAAAGCCTCTTTCTGTGTTTTATCATAGAAAGAAGCCTCTTAGGCTGGGTGAAATGACTGAAACAGTATATTTCTAGGAATTGATCTAGAAATAGCGCCATCATGCGGCTGACACGATAGAATAGAAAACAACTGAACATATAATTATAGGGATAGTAAAAAATTATAGTTATTTTAATATTGGTAAGATAGAATATTGTTTTTTTATATATGTTTGTATGAATAGATAAGCATTAATTATATGGCTATATATGTTTAAATGTTGTAGTGATAATAACTGTTGGGCACATTTGCATTATAAAGTGTTCATTTAAGGTATATATGGTATTATATATATATATAAATGAATGCATAACAGAACAAGAAATGGAAAAAAAATTATAAACTCTATTTGACAACTTAAACATTCTCTCCCTCCAAAACCATTATATATTACAATAAATTAATCTATTTCTTACTTATTAATATATCAAATTATTTTTCAAACTCTTATTCATTTCTTTTTTCTTCCATTTTAAAAAACTTTTCCATTACTTCCACTTTTCTATTTCATATTCCTTTAATTTTCCTTCACGTTAAATTTCTTCCACTCTCCATTCAATTAATCTTCATCTTCTTTCAATATACTAAACTACAAAAATAAATACTTATTATTTTTTCTCCCATCTCAACATAAATTACAGTTCTCTTTCTCTAGTATCTAAAACTACTGCCTTTTATGTGTTACTATATTCTTTTTCTCTAATCAACTTAACTATTCTCTTTGCCCATTCTATTTTTTTTTTACTCTACTAGTTATAATCTATTGAAGACTTGAATAATCAATAGATATTAAATGATATTCATAAACAATCCATGTTTAGTGCTATCTTATCCATATTCAGATTAGTTTCTGCTTATGGCCTTCATCAGTGAGAAACTTGAATCTAGATCTAGAGCATCTAAATCTTTTGCATCGAATGTACCTTCCATTAACAGCCATCTTTTACTCTTTCATTATTATTATGCTATTAACTTAAATTCCCAAAATAGTTTAATGTTTGAATGGTGCGTTCAGTTTTTTAACAAAAGTGAGGTAGAAAAAGTTTATTCCTACAAAACGTTGTGTAAGCTAAGGATCTTATATTTTTTTTATAATCAAAGCATATAATAATCAAACATGGCCTTGTAATATAGTGATTAGCAGATCTGCCAGCATTGACACATCCTGAAATTTGAAATTAGTCAGTAAAAATAGAAATTTTTTTCCAGTTTACAAACAGGTTGAGAATTTTTCTTTCAGATAGCAAGTCTATGGTTAACCCAACTTGTTATTCAATTAGTAAGCCGATAAATTGATAACTAGCTATTCTAATCTAGAAGTTAAAAAAAAAAGTAAATCTTCATTATTTGGTAAATGATTGGTCTAATGGGTATTGCCTTTCCCCTATTTCTTGATTGAGAGGTAGAAATAAGGTTTGTCCCTGCTATGAAGTATTTAAAGGCAGTTTTATTTATATATATACACACACAACCATAGTACATAGTGACATTCTACACAATGAATTTGAACATTATAAGGAAATTCAATATAGATATATTATAACGATCGAAATGAAAGTGAAGATCGAATCTAACCGCAAACTACGATATCTGCTCTATAAGGCGCCATCTAGGCATTTAAACCTAAAAAAATTTATAGAGTAGGCAGATAAGCGCTGTTAAGATTCCACTTTATTTAAATATTCCGATCGTTAGCCCAAGTCACTAGCTCAGCGGAGACGCAGAGATAAAAATCTATATCTTAATTTATATCTTAAATATCAATAAATAAAAGCCACTGCCAGAAATTAACACATAAAAATATTTATTTACGCACGTATAAAATAACATTTACATTTTGAGGAATAAGTTTAACATTTTAGATTTTTATATTAACTTTTAATTTTACATTTAACTAAGTTTCAATGAGTTTAATATTTTATTTAGATAGTCAAGTATGAATAGACTACATAGATCTGCATTTGAAAAGAAAATATTCTTCCCTGATTTAACCTTAGGCAACAAATTTCGCAATCAACTGGCGCCAATCCATCTGATACATTCATGTATTCAATGTAGCATGATACGACAACACAAAATACTATACTGTCAGGAATGTACATCTGAACAATAAGTAGAAATAGAGAAGACATTGACTCTCCACCAACAGGAATGTGACATCTGTTGGCCAGTAGAACAATAAACAAAAAACTCCATAGGAATGAACTGCGGTCTTCTGCCGACTTACAAACCCATCCATAGGCAAACAAAGGGTGTGTGGCGTATATCTGCAATCCTGCCCGTAGCGGACCTCATACTACATCTACTATTACACAAATATATCCAATCCATTGAACCAATTCAACTACGAAATGAATAACCTAAGATTACCCTCCCTTAATATAACTTTACAAAACTATATAGCCATTCACGCCCGACTTAAATTTAACATTTAAATACGTTCGCACAAATGCATTTTATAAAATTTGTTTTAAAATATTGAGTACAGATCAGCTGCACAGATTCCACGGTCAAAAACATCCCAAATTAAACACAACCGATCAAAATACAAAGTCATCGATAAACGTCACTTGCATAGGGAATATACAAATCCCATTAGCATTCATCGTAAGATGCTTGCAGTGATATCGTTGATATATATTCTAATCGAATGTGAAAACCACAACATTATCAACCGCTAACGAATCTATGCAACGTCTATACCCAACCTTAAATTTCATCATTTAAAATTTAAACAACAAATAATTTATACAATAAGAGAAAAAAAAAATGGAAATGATTTTTATCAATCGGAAAACATATAAAATTAAACATTATTAATTTGATTTAAAAACTTACAAAAGTCAGATAAGAGTCCATTTTTAACATTTAAGTTGGCTTGTTTATCAATTTATAAAACTTGACGAAAGTTCTTAATTGATTTTAATAATTGTTCATTTCATATAGCTTATGGTAGAAGAGTCCAGGTTCCTGTTTTTAATTCCCGCGACGCCTCCATTGGAAGATAATGTTCTGGAGATGGCAATAGCTGGTTCAAGGTATCACAGTTTTTTCCTTTTTCTTTTTTACATAGAGAGTGTGGTATGTGCGTCCTACCACAACTCTCAAACACACAACGCTGGAACTCAATTAGACAAACACTATAGCTATATCAGTGTCCCATAATCTGACTTTATCTTATCCTTGCTATTGATTATGAAATACGAAACTTCACCATACATGATGGAAAACTAACTATATAACTTCATGAAAGATCTAATAATAAAGGGAGGCTCTACAAAACATGATAGTTGTATAATAATATGGCCAATTCCAATACCTTCATAAGTGCGGGCAGTGCCTCTTCACTGGAAAATAGAATTCAGACCATGGGGATCATCCTTTTTTAGGATTAACTATGCTCTAAGCACTAACTCTTAATCAGCCTCAACAATATCATCCTCTCATATTAATCAACAATGGGGAATTCTCCATCATCCCATGCACAATATTAATATTATTATATCTAATGCTCTTATATGTAGCACAAACTCATCCTAAAATCTATCACAATTTCTGATCAATACAATAGCAAGATAAAACAACACTAATAATATAAGTGGAAACATAAATATTCCATTTTACATTGCAAAAACTGTTAAATAAACAGACCACCAATATATCAGTAAAATGACCATTAATTATTTTAAAATAATAATTATAGTTTTTATTATAGCAAGCCATGTACACGTAAACAAGGAGGCGCAAGCCATGTACACATAAACAAGGAGGATTAAACTACATTTTGTATTTACGGTGGGCATTTTTGTTCATAGGCAAAATTAAGCAATAAAAAAAATGCTTATTAAATTATTTTATATAATAGAACAATTGTATCATTATGTGTATAATTTTGACCAGTTTGGGTCGGTTTGTTCCCCTCCTCAATATAATATTAACATCTGTTTTAGCAGTGAGAGATAAACATTTCTCTTTCTTACCAGATAAATGATATTTAACATTATACTTTCCCTTCATTGGGAAAATAATAAAAATATGGGTAATAAATGTATATAACTTTATATACAGCTACATCATTACTAAGTATATTCTATACCCTGATATATAAATATAAAAAAAAACTAATGCCTGAATAAAATATGAAAGGAAAAAAAAAATGTATTACAATATTATATATAGCAATAACAAAAATAAACAAACATTACATTTTCTACCATTGGGCTTTATCAAAGTTTGATCCGTTCTTATAAGTAAAACAACATGAAAAAGGATATGATAAGCAAACATTCCTAGTAATATATATGTTGATTATCCTGTTCAATATTATCATCTTCAGATAAAATTCAAACACTTCTCCAAAGGCAATAAAAATCCTTTATCGGTTTATGTACTAATGTAAGCATAATGAAGCAATATTAAAACATTTTCGAGAATAACACTTAAAATAGGTTTAATTAGTATTTATTGATTTGTCTATTTTTGCTTTTCCATCTGCGTGAAGATCTGTCATACTCTTAAATGATCTGGGTGATTTTAAAATAGTTTAAAATATTATTACTTTGCAAGTTATTCACTAACGATAAAAATAAATAAATACTTCTTTCACTTCCCTTTTATCAGCAAATTATGATGTTTTTTAATTATACTAAGAAGAATCTATTTAATTATAAATATGATCTTCTAGGCGTTTTTAATTAATATGTAACTTATACTTTTCCAAATGTAGCACGATTAAAATAAGTTTATTATGATCTTTAAAACAAACTTTTTAAAATCATTTATGGATTTTGTTTACTTTGTTTTTCCATCCACGGTAATTGTCACAATTTTTAATTAATCTGGGCAATTTTAAACACTTAAAATATTACTAATTTATATGTTGTATAATCAAGATAAAAAAAATATATCAATATTTCTTTATTCACTACTATCGGCAAATTAATTCATATTTAAGAATGTTAAGCAGAATTGATTCAATAGTAAGCAATTATTAATAATATATATATGTGACTACTTCGCGGGGAAATATCAGAACAGACGAGTTCTTTCCCCAATGAAAATAAGAAATAATTCATGCATTTTTCTTTTAAAACTAATTACTTTATATGATTTAAAAATGAAATTTTAGTTTCTTCATTATCTCTTGAAACTTTTCTTTAAAATGATTTCAAATTATTTTCACTGAAAAGATAATTTGTAAACGAATATATTTTTCTGCTTACTGCCTAAGGGCGGCGCGAAAATCAAAATACTTTAATCTTTTTCTTCTCTTCAATCTAAATACCTTTTGTATTATTATTAGTTCTGATAATTGATTAAAATAAAGAAAACAAAATGATTGCTTACGTTTTCTGGTATTATTTTTCGTTCCAAATATTACATGTTTAGGCAAATAATCCAAATAGCGGTCATTCCAGTTTCTCCAGTAGGCAAAATTAAGAATCTAAGATCGATGAAAAGTAGTGCAGAAATGTCACAGGGTTATTAAGTTTTCACTCCATTTTGTTCAAATCCATATAATCATGAAATTTTATCCAAATTAATTTTCAAAGTTATTATTTTCCACCTTATTCCTTATTTTTTTATTTCATAAGTGGAGAGTTACAGTCTTGTTACGATTTACATTTCTTAGTAGTCCCCTTACCTACCAACTTGTTATAGTATTTATTGCTTGTCTTGTAATCCGTGATTGGTCCTAAATGATCCAATCACTGTAACTTATGAATAAATTAATAGTTTTATCCCTCTAGTGAGAACCATCTAGACTGATACATTTCAATTTAAATTAAAATATAATACATTTAAAGATTGTTTATAAAGAAAATTTAGAAGAATTATAAATTGATTTTGTTGTTTATTTTTAATTACTGTTTAATACTAATAATAATAAAGTGTTTAATATTTTCTTACTTCCAAATTGGTTTAATACTATAAAATATTATATTGGAATAGCTGCCACTGGAACTTGTGATAAAATGTTTATGGGATTCATATCCATTCCATCAAATTTTCCAGTGTCTCACAAACTGTCAGGATCATCATCACCTTCAAGATATTTCTTAGTGAGCTTTTGCTTGGTTGGAAAATTATAATCCACAAGCATTTCACTCTATAAATAGTTTCTACACACTGATGTTCAATATATTAACAAATTATTACTAATTAAAATTTAAAATTTTACACACTGGTCCGCTGGATAAAACTATCATTGAGTCAAAACATATGGTTACAATATAAATATACGAATATGACTTATATTATTCTAATTTAATATATCCTGACCACAGCAAATTAGGAATAAGTCCTTTCTCTTAATAATTCTATTCACTAAGAATAAAAATAATGGCAGTACTTTTACCTTTACTACTTTCTCTGTTCCTTAAGTCTAGCATTCCTTAAAGCATTTAAAATATTAATAAGATTGGAGTGATCTGTTATGACCATAATCGGCTTTTTGACTTTCAGGAAAAGAGATCCTGGGAATAAAAAATCTCCAACTGGTTCTTCTGCTACTTCATGCTTGTTTCAAAAGCTGCCTCGTAGACGACGAACAAAGCATGTGTGGTGGCTGTGTTATCACTTTAATTTTGCCTCTGTAAATTTAATTAGTATTTTAAATCATACTAATTAAATTTTCTCAGTTATCTGATATTTATTTTTCCTTCTGATAATAATTTACTGTTATACAAAATATTTCAATTAAATATTTTTTATTACAGTAATTCAATTAATCTTATTTGGCTATTTATTATTTATCTATATTATTTATTTATATCTCCTCTCTGTGAATTAAAATCTCATAACTTTTTTTTATTAAAATATATTCATTTCAAAACATAATCTTATTACACTAGATAAATGAAAACAATAGTTTGTACACTGTGTTACAAATCCTTTCTTTAATATAGACATATAAATTGATTTCTTCAAATCTTTGGAATATACAGTATTTTTCCAAACTAATGGCAATTTGGATGGCAGTAATTTGATTTTTAAATTTCTGTAAATGTTTTGATGGATTGCCATTATTTCTATCAACTTTCCCTTTTAGTTATGATCTCAAACTACATTTGAACCTCTACTGCTGACGTATCCATTAAATAGGTGACTTAATCATGTGTTCTATTTAATGTCTATATGGTACAACTTAGATTGAAAATATATATATGTTTTTCAGTTTATCTAATAGCCTGATAGTATAATATAGAAATAAGTGTTAGGAGCTGGAGGGAAGGTATATTAGATTCTAAAGCTTCAGTTGTACTGTTCCAAGATCCAAAGCTCCTAACGTTTGAAGATCATAAGCTTGGAACTAATCTGGTAAATTTGGATAGGAAATAAATGGATAAGGATTTATGAAGCACAGTCATTTGGCAACTATCCTTATTTTCTAAAGCTTACAGTAGGTGGCATAATGAAGGTGAAAAAGTGTGTTATTAAAACAGCAATATGAAAACTGAAGTTATATGATAGATTTTTATTCAATTAAACATCAAGTTTACACAAGTAATTTGTGTTGTAGCCATGCTTTCATTACTGTAAGTAAAAAGCTTTTATCGGAATGAAAATAATGTAATCCATAAACATCAATGAATAATTTCCATGTGTGTAATTCACACAGTTGCTGCTTGAAAAAGTATATTATTGATAAAGAGATCATTAAATTCACAAAACCTTATTAAACATTCATTGCTTCATTTTTACTTCAAATTTATATAGTCCAAATGTCAAAGAATCAGAAGAAAGTTTTCATAAACCCTTTTAATTTAGTCACTGAAGCATATGCTTGTATTACAGTAATATAAAAAAACTACATAAATTTTTAGCAATGAAATTTCATATTAGAAGATTTCATAATTAAACAAGGCAAAACTCTTCATACAGTAGTGCCACCCTGTGCCAACTAGAGTAATCAATGTGATCATGGGATGTTAAGATTTCATAATATTAATATTACTTATTTCTACAACTGTTTTGATCAAAACAAAATTGAAATACACAAAACAAAATAAAAAAATGTGTTAAATGTTTAATCAGATTCCATCTGTAGTTTAATTTTCATTTTGTTTGGTGTATGTAGCATATGTCAATATAAAAATATATATTACTGTTTGTTTAGTACTTATAGTTCATAAATGCTTTCTAACAATGATGAACATTTAAGAAAAGAAGGAATAAACTTTTTATTTTTAAATATATTTCTAAATTGCATGAAACTATTTTCATCTTAATAAAAATAATATATAAGCTGCTATAATTAATATTTTTTTCTCAAACATCTTTATATAAATATTAATAAATAAAATTTCCAAATGTATGATTAAAACAAAAAAAAAAAACATTATTACCTTCAAATGCCTTTGTCCTTGCAAATGCATCTCAAAATTAGCATTTCCAGTGCAAGTAATTCTGCATTTCTATAAAAAATATAAATTGATAGTGTACTAAATATAAAACTAAATACTTAAAACATATTTTCTAGTGATTAATTTATTATAAATAATAAACAAATATGAACTAATTACTATTTTCTTTCATAAATCATTTTCCAAAAAAAATAAACTTTCAATTTTATTTTAAAAAATAATAATTAAAGTAAATTATATATTAAAAGTTATTTTATAGCACAGATTTAAATCATAATATAACATATAGATTTAAAAAGTGATTTTAAAACTGATTAAAAAGAGATTGAAAACAAAAAATGATTTGTAATAAAAATTACAAGAGACTTATTGGTTTATTTTACTTAAAGTCTGCAACTTCTTAACTCTTTTTTTAACATTAACATCTTCCAATGCACTTAAATTTTAGGCTGAGAATTAAACTGAGTGCCATTTTCTTTTTTGACAATCGGTATTCTATTTTGAGATTTCCCAAACTTTATAAATTTTTTATCTGTTATAAAATGAATATTTTTGTATTAATTATTATTTTGCATATAACAGTAATTTTTGTAATAGAGGATTACTGACTAATTTATTCTCCAAAACTGGGAAACTAATTTTATGTCATAAGTATTTCTGGATGCCTATAAGTGAGGTCAGATATTGGCTTCCAAATTTTAGATATCAGTAAACTTTTAAAAGACAGACAATTCTGTCATAATCTGACTATATGAAAATATCATGGAGAATAACCACATATGAGCACAAATTGAAACCAATATATTTCTTTATTTGTGATCTGAATAGAGAGGAAAATATTTGAAACATTTAGAAAACTGATTTAACAGCAATGATAAAAAAAAAAATTTAGAATGAGAATCATGATATTAAATAAGTTTTTATTAAAAATATCTAAACATTTTACATGATTTATTATCTTCTGTGATCCTTTAAAGTTTTATCTAAGAAAAAAAATTTATAATATTTTGATTCAAATGCGATTATTAATAAAGTTCACTTGGACAATTAAAAAAAGAATGAAGTACCTTTAATAAGAGTGATCTTTTGATTTCCTCCAAATCACAGTGCAAAAAACATTTTGCGGAGAACAATTTAATCATTCTTTAAAAAAAACTCATGCTTCACAACAAATATATAAAATCATTTTATATTCAAATTAAAGCTTGTAAGTATATCTTAATGAGCGATTACATTTTGCTTCTCATCTTTAAAAGTTATTTTATTATTTCACACCAGCAGAAATTGTGGAGTAATTTAAATATTTTGCTGGCATACTAAATATAACTCTTTAAAACCAATGCTCTTTAAAAAGATTATATGATATTTGCAATGTTCTTCAACAAAACTTACTTTCACATTAATTGTGTCAAAATATGTCTGGAATCTAGTCTTAGTGTTTGCAATCAGGTTCGCATGACTTACAATGTTACTATGATTAAATTTTCACACATTCTATATTGAAAATATAATAAAATGATCCCCTCAAATTTAAAATGTACACCAGTAATTTAACAAAAAAAAAAAAAAGAACTTCACTAAAACTATATTTCAGTAAGTTCTGTCATACTACTACACAAAAACTATCATTAGTATAATATATATATATTTATCAAGTGACACTATGAAAACAACTATCAGATTTATTTTACCAATATTTTTTTTTACCAAAATATTCCAACTTTTAAAAAAAATATTTTAATAAAAATTTTTTTTTTGAAATATACATTTGATATTTATAATGTAAAAATAATTAGTAAACAGTTTCAGATTGTTACCTGAAAAATTAACTGCAGATTTCCCATAAGAAATATATAACTTGTTACAAGATGTTATAATAAATTGAAAATTTATATAAAAATGTAATTATATTTTTAAAAAATACTTACATCACAATACAATTCTCTTGAATCATTATCTTTATTTGAAAATGATTTAGCTTTTGATGGATATTTAAATGGCACTGGAGTTTTGGGAACATTCTGAATATTGATTCTTTGTTCTACAATAATAAAAAAAAGTGAATCCAATGATGTGTGTGTGTGTATATATAATACATAATATAATTTTTTTTTAAAAATTTAGAATAAAGTGAAATTTGAATAGCATGCCATACCATATTAATAGAAAAACAATATAAAAGATAAAAAAAAATAGCCAAAGAACCTGCCAAATAAAAAAAAATGGGGAAGTAAAAGTTAATAAAGCATGAGTTATAATAATGTGCATGGTTCATTTATGCATATGTTAAATATTTATCAAATAGATAAATATTTATATGTAATATAAAAACAAATATTTAAGACAAATTTAGATTGTTGATTGTATTAATATCATTTAGATGTAGACTGCTTACATGTATTTATACATACACATATAAACACATGTGCATATATACAAGTATATAAGTAAATGATAAAAACAGTCTGCTACTGTATTACAACAAATTGTACAAAAAATACAAATAAAAATATATAATTTGAATAATGAATAATATAAGAATTAAATCAAAAGCAATAATAAAATTAGTTAGCTATGTGGTAAATTAATGGGGAAAATATAATACTATATATACAGGTGATATTACTTAAAGAATTATAAAATGCATTTAATAATAAAGTTATTACCAAATATATTAGTGAATAATGTTTAGATAAGATAATTGTTACATTTTTAAAATTTTGCACAAGCTAGTTGTGAAAAATGATTATTATTAAAAATTATAAAAACTTTCAATTAAATAAGTTATATCATGTAAATAAAGTATTTATATGTTGAAATTATTTGTATTTGTTATATCTTTAAATGATAAATAAAAATGGTTTTAAACTTGAGAAAGGCATACATTTCAAGTAAAATGCAATATGAAAGAAAATAACAATCACAAAAATATTTATTTCAATTTATAAAAGGAGTACCTATAATAAAAGACTAAGTTCATTATAGGAAATATATATATCAAGTTAATCTAAAACAGAATTAATTGAATGATTTTCAAGATTTTATAAAAAACAATATCAAATTTAAGAATACTTCAATTTCTGAACTATTCAAAAAGCTAAAAAGATAGTTTGCATTCAGTAATTAATATTGTGGAAGATGAAAGAGATCAACAATTTAACATATTTAATTTTTAGGAGTGAAAAATAGTTAAATCAGGATTACATATCAAATATAAAATGGGATTAATTTATTAAGAAAATAATAGATTACCATAAATTCAGTCATACTTTCATAACACATGAGGGAAATATTAAACTCCCCTCAAAAGTTACAACACCTCTATCAAAATACAAACTTATTTTAAGTTTCCAGTCAGTATATCTAACTAATCCAATCTGAAGCTAATACAATTAATTATCTATTTAGTGATTAGTATTTGATGGCCATCTGGGTTGGCCAAATGAAAAAAAAAATCCCAATTTAGCTGATGACCTGAAAGAAATGTAGTTTCACTAAATTTGAATTCTCAACCATTGATAAATTAAAGATGGATTAACTATTATCAAGATAACCATACCATGTAATAAATATTGTAATTATTTTATCAACTAATGTGGAGGAAAAAAAATCTTTCAAAAAAAGCTCAAAATTGATATTTAGCTGAGTTAATATAAAACAACCCATTTTAATAATAGTATGCAATTATAATTTTTCCATGCAGCTTTCAAGAAGAGTGGCAACAAATATAGCATTGAAAAGCAAGCTATTACCCACATTTTAAATAGAAAAAAGTCTAATAATTTAACTAATGAATGGCTTGGGGTTTTTTTTTTTGTATGTCTTTGTATATATTATCTATACTAGAAATGAATTTTGTGATGATTAAGTAAATCAATCTGTTTTACTACAAATTGTTGAACAGCACCTGTACAAAAGATCTTTAGTAGAAATATTTTGTCAGAATCAAATGCTTACAAAAAATTTACAATAAAAAAATAATAATTTAACATTATTTGAAAATTTTGACTTCGTTATAATTCATCTTCAACTAACTGATTAGTCCAGATTCCATCTTATTTTGATCGTATATACAATCGAGTATTCATGGCTATAGACCAATGGGTATATGAATAAATATATCCAATAGGAATAACAAGCTGATAGGTAATGATGCTCAGTAAATCCAATTTCTCAATCTAGCTATAAATAGTCAGTCCACTTGAAGTTAAAGAAGACAACAACAAATTATTATAAGAGTTGAATGGCAGTACACACATTGTCCAGCAGTTGTCCAGCAATAAGGAAAGTTCACACAAGAAATAAATCGACATGAGGTAAGTTGTCTCAGAACATCTGGAAACATCACTGTACCTATGGTATATCTGAAAGTGTTAGGTAAACCTAGAAGGGTGTCTGAAGTTCCTTATATTAATAGTTGCATGGCAATTAAATACCTCAGCCGGCGTTTAGTATATTTATTATATGTACACCAACAGATTTACAAGTTAAAAAACAAAATTTTAATCCCATGTGTTGTTAAATCTTTGTCATTATAAAAAAATGACAGCTCACATTATTAGCATGCCAATAAAAATTAAAGAGTCAAACTTGAGTGGTTACTCATTAACTATAAAAAAAAAAAGTCAAGATTTTTTTTTTCCTCAAAAAAAAAAAATCAAAATGGTTAAAATTGACAAATTAAAAGAATTAAAACGTATTGCCATACTCAGCAACCTAGAGTAATCAATGGATTCCAGAAGGCTTGTGCATAGCTGAATTGAAAATATTAAGGTGTTTTCAATGTAAGACTCATAGTTTTGTAGTTAAGTAGAGATAATTGTGGCTGCTGGAGGGTTGCATTAGATCCTAAGATCTAGGTGCAGTGCTCTCAGATCCAAGGCTCCTCACTGACGAAGGCCACAAGCCAGAAACTAGTCTGGGGATATTGAATGAGTAGGCACTAGATGGGGATTTTATGCACAAGCCTTCTGGCATCCATTGATTACTCTAGCTTGCAGTGTGTGGCAATATGTATAGTGATCATGTAATGTTTATTAGCTTAAATTAAAAGAATTTGATCCAGCCTATTCTGAAAATTGGCCAACCTACAAGAATCAAGGGTTTTTTATATATGCAAGTTACTCAAAAAAGCCTGATTAAAATTAGCCACATTTGTGATAATCTGTTGATCTCAACTATGAGATCTTACAAATCTCAAACAACTCCTGTGCTTCCGGTTCTGTTCAAAATCCTTAACGATAATGCAAAGATATCACTTCAATCTTTGTACACAAGAAGAGGGAAGCAAAAGATTTTGCCATTAAGCTCAGGAAGCTTGCATTTAACTATGATTTTAAGGACTTTTAAAACAAAACCCTAAGAGATCTTTGTAGAATGAAAGATAATTTTAAGGTCAAGCTGTTGATGAAACTTGATATCCCATTTCATTCAGCTAATTCTCATATGACTTTAGCTGAGTCAATAGTGAGTAAAGTGGGTCCATTGAAGAAAATGGGACTATAGAATTAAATTTATCAATCAAAAAACATGGTCAAACAAACACTCAGCTAATAATAAATAAAAAAAACAGCCTGAATATATGGGCAAAAACAAAAAAAGTTTGCTATAGATGTGACAAACTAATACAAGCACACACAGAATGTCCACACTGTAATATATGGTGTAGGTATTGAGAACCAATCACATAAAAGCTACTTGTTCTAAAAAGAAAAAGCAAATCACTCAGAAGAAAATGGAAGAGTTCATTCCAAAAAATTAGAAGGGCAATGTAAATTCAAATAATATCAATGCTTGCATAAATTATGTGAGCAGCATTGATTCTGCCTTCAAAAGTAGAATTATTATTAATGATATGCCAATAACAATGGAACTGGATACCAGATCTGCAGTGTCCATTGTGTCAACCATTAATAAAAAAAAGTCATCGCTTGCATTCTAGCAGATGATTATTGACTATCAAAGCAATCAAATATTACTCTAGAGTCAAACAAGAGTTAAAGTTACTATGCTTAGTAAAACAATTGATTAGGCCGTGACTAGTTCAGTCACTTAAGATTACAATGACTAAAGTAAACCAGCATACAAAAAGAAAATCAAAAAGCATCTACCCAGAGAAAATTAATAATAAACTCAATTTGAATCCTAAGACAATCCATAAAAATAAGTGTAAAAATGCGAATAGGTGCTCAAGTCCTATGTCATATGTTCAAGGAAATTATCAAATGGAATCCAGCAATTGTAATCGAATTGACTGCAAACATTGGTTGTTCAAACAGCTGATAGACAGTAACATCACATGCACAAAAATCAATTATGGTTGAACTGTACATCACCAATCAACTGTGAAATGTTATCATCCAACAATGATGAGTTTACAAACTTCAAAGTAACCAGATCTACAATTGAAGATAGTGGATCTGCTGATGAAGTCAACAAACCAATGAAGCCAGGAAGTGACGAAGACATCTATCAAAGCATGTAAATGCCTACATTCTGCAGGGCAAATTTTAACCGGGGGGGAATAATATATCTGAACATACTTTCAACTAATGGAATAGTCTAGATTACATCTTATCTTGATCAGATCAAGCATTCATCGCTGAAGACCAATGAATATATGAATTAATAAGAAATATCCAATAGCAGTAACAGGTTAATAGATGATGGTGTTCAGTAAATCCCATTGCTCTCATTATGGAAGAGGATCTGGCTGCAATGAGTGGCAGTTCACAAGTTGTCCACTATATGATTAAACCAGTGAGACAACTTCATGCTAGAATTGGGAGCTGCTGGAAAAAAAAACGCACGAGGCAAACTGTCACAGAACAGTTGGAAGTATCACTCCACCTGCACATGAGGCAAGTTGCCATGATACAGTTGGAAGTGTTAGATAAATCTAGAAAGTTACCCGAAGTCTCTTACGTTAATAATTGCACAGCAACTAGATGCTACATCTCAGCCAAGGTATCAGATGTTTGGTATAGCAAACAATCTTGTAAATATATTGTATACATATATTAATAAAATATTTAGTCATATTTATGCGAGTTTCTGTTTATTATATTCCTATATAAACACAACAGTTTTATAATATAAATTACTGTTAATCAAGCAAAACTTACAATGTGCATATATACTCATTTTCTTGATTTTTAATGAACTGGAATACTAGTGTTTTTACGTAATTAAAAAGACAGTATCTCATAAAATTAATATATAAACATATTATTATTCGAAAAAAAAATTTCCTTAAAGACTACTGTAATCAAACATTTAAAAAAAAAAAAAGATTTTGTAGCATGAGATAGCTTTCTATTAACTCTTAAAAAAAAAAAAACAACTTTTATCCTTAAACCAAAATTCATGCTACATCTCTGCATTCTTCATTTAACTTAAAATATAAATTAAACAAAAAAATTCCTTAATTTACAGAATATTATTATTTCTTTAATAATTAAACCAAAATTCATGCTACATCTCTACATTCTTCATTTAACTTAAAATATAAATTAAACAAAAAAATTCCTTAATTTACAGAATATTATTATTTCTTTAATAAATGTCACTGTAATGGTATAAATTGTACAGTTTGCTTACTGATTGTGCCACAGAACTTTCTTTTACATGGCACAAATTTTTGGGCAAGCCAAAATCTCTAACAGTATAAATTGTACAGTCCTCTCTCTTACAGATTCCCCATGTCTTTTGAGTAAACAAAATCTGTTATAATATAAATGGGCCAATGAAAATTGAGCCTCACAAACTTAGCAAGCTAAATCTATAATGGAATAAATTTAAGCAATAATTTTATTGAAACCCTATTAATAAAGTAATCCAAAAATCTATACTAAAGTTTAAAATCTATTAATATTTATTTATTAAGCAAATGATAACTCAACCGAAAGCCAAAATTATAATTACACAAAATAAAAATAATTCATTTGAAAATTTGTAACAGATATATTAGTTAATGGTTTATATCAAGATTAATTCATGAAATAATCCATTTATTATTATATACAGAAATTTATAATAGTGATGAAGGATAAATAAAATTATTTAAACTTGGTGATTATATATATATAATTTGTATCAATAATTTATCGACTAGCTGTTATGTTTTAATAATACTAATTGATGTCTATAAAAACATTAGGTTTACCTTTGATAATTGCTGAATGCTAATAAAATATAAAATCTGCATGCTATTTTGGAAATTGACATTTAAATGTTTATGATTATGTAGAGACTTTAAATTATTATTATTACATCAAATCAAATAAGACTATTAACTCAAATTTAATAAATAAACAATAATTTTATTTACAAAATAAATAAGACATAGATTAATATGCTTAATAACTTGAAACAGTTTGTTATAAAATGTTCTCTTGTTTTAACTATAATATGATGCTAAGACATTGCATAAGTTCATCACAAATAAAATATTGATTTGTTATCTCCAATAGACGATACAAATATTAAATATACAAAAAATGCTAATCTGTTTTAGTTCACTTGCTGATCATTTGTAACACAAATAATCAATTTATTATAATTGTTATTTTACGAACAACTTATTATTTATCCCAAATAATAATCATTTCTTTACCATATATATATTTCAATTATCACACAACAATCTACAAATGAATGAATATAAGTTATTAAATAAAAGGTTACTATAATTGTTTAAATTTTATTTTAGAATTACTAAGATTTCCTTTTTTTATTAATTATTTATATATATCCATCTACACACATATATACATTAAATGACATTTAAACCAATAATAATACAAATAATTATTAATAGATAAGACCAACAACATTAATTGAATGGTAAATATTAAAATCCATATACATAAAGTTCAATCATCTTAAAGTTCCTTTATTAAATTCACGCCAAGAAAATCCATAAAATGGCAATATTTTTCAAAGGTACAATAATCATAAGAGTTTATTTTATTTTTAAAATATTCACATTTTAGTTGTTGTCTATTAACAAGCATTGTTTTATATTTCTTTAAAAAAAATGGATCAAATCGTTATTATAATAAATCCAAAAATCACTATCCATTAGGTCATAACTCTTGATGAAATCATTTATTGGTATATAATAGATATATATATTAATTCACATAGCAAAATTTTATACGCATTTTATAACTTTTCTAGAATGCTCTTAAAACAAATTCCATTTCTTAGTTGTTATTCTAGATTATCTTTCAAACGACAAATTGTCTTTTGGAGCAAACATTGTTATTATTCAGTCTTGCATTATATGATTTAAATTAAACATTTTAAAAATATATATTATGTTTTATATATTGTAACCTTCTCCTCTAATCATTGGACAATCAGGTCTACACATTTCTATAATCATAAATAAATCATACCGCACATTTTAGGCGCTATAATCTTACCTGTAGCCTTTCCCCCTAATCTAACTAGTCCAATTTGCACATTTTGAAATCATATCTTTCTCTGTAACTTTCCTAGCTACAACTAATCTAGAATATATATTTAAAATAAATGATAAACTAAAGATGATTTCTTTATTAGCTAAGCTCGCATGAAACTACAATCTTAGAGAAGATCGCAAGGTGGATTAATAATTTCTGGTCAAGCTAGCCTCAAAATCCACAACAAGCAAACAAACAAAAAATTATAAAATAAACTTCCTATTGTCAAACTAATAAATAAATAATAATTAGCTCGATGGAATGAATATGAAATTAGAAGTATAAATTAGGCAATAAGTAAATGAGGATGTAAATGATTAAATGAATGATGAAAATAAGTAATAATTAAATAATAAAATAAAATGAGTCTGAGAATGAAGATATGTAAGAGTTAATGGATGATTAAGATGAGAATGGAATAAGAGCTAATGAATGATGAGTGAATTAGGATAATGAATTAGGATGAAAAAGAGAATAAAGAAAGATTGGAATGACAGATGAGAGGAATGATGATGATGAAAGATGATGTACAGAACTCTAAATTTGATATTGAATTAAATGATAATAAGACAATTAAATAAAATACAGATTCTAAGCTTACTAAGACCAGAATATTCACCATAAAGTCAAAACCAACTATACATTTCAGACAAAAGTAATAGATACTTTAAAGTTTGGTTGACCTTATATCTCACGGTGAATGTAACACAATTCCATTCTACTTGCAATAATTAACTGGATACAAATTTACTATAAATTCCAATCCTATTACAAATTGATATAATTTATCCTTCTCAGGGTTCACACAGCTTAAAGGGTGATATACAAGATACACTTGAGTCAGTGAGAGGGATTACCCAAGCATAACACACACAAAATAGCTCTTAATACTGAATCGAATTACTAAACCATATTCAATAATTTTAAATAAATTCTATATATTCCCTAACTATGCTAAACTTTAAGTTCCAATAAGTAAGAGTAATTTTTCAATAGCTAAACATAATAGCTTTCCAACTTTCTCCATTAATTAGAAACAAGGACCAGTGAATGATAGATCTGTGAATTCAAATGAACTGATCGAACCAATATTAGGTTTTTTAATCTTTTGGTGTATCACTTAAACTAATATTCTCTAGGTTAGTATGTTTAATTATTAAGTTATGATGCCCTAGATATATTCATAAATTATAGGGCTTAACACAAGTATTCTGATATACCTACATATAGTGGCTTTTACAATATTGATTGATGACAATTTCACTATAATCACAGGATAGGTCGATAGCAATAACAATAATATAATGTGTGGGTGTGTTGATTAGCAATAAGAATACTGACAACTAAATAAATTTTTAACACAACAATATTTATTTACATTATGTACAAGTCTCTCTCAGACACATTACACGAAACAAGATAAATCCATTCCAAAATTAGGGATGGTAATTAATGATGTGGTAAGTAATAACCAACTAATATGACAAACATTTTGGGATGTTTCTTTATTATTCTATCAGGTAAACTAAGAGAGTTAAACTTATTTGAGCTATTCTAGCATTGAAATTGCTAAAACAAAATGTATTAATATCCTTTGGATATACGCAACTTTTAAATAAATAAAAAAAACCTCTAAATTACAATTTATTATATCAAATTGTAGCTGTTTAAGTTATTAGAATATGATAAGGGCAATTATCACATTCCAATCCAAGTAATAATTTATTATAATTTACTATAAAAAAAAAATTTCATTGCATTGATGTGGGCAAACATCATTAGTTAAATGCACACATGATACCAAAAACATTCACTAGGTCCACAACTTAACTATTTATTATTTAACTGATCTTAATAATTCATCAGTAAATACCTACTTGTTGAAAACCAATCCACATTGTCCATGTACACACCTTGCTCTTTTATGTAGAAGTTCTACAAACACTAGTAAGTTTTGGTTGGTCTGTTTATAAACTGATGAAGATTACACAACATTAGAAAGACATTATTTCCATTAGACAACACTATAGTTATATCAGACTTTATCTTATCCTTGTTATTCGATTAAAAAAAAATACTACACTTTATCATACACGGTGAAATATTAACTATATAACTTCTTGAGGGATCTAAATAAAGGGGGCTCTACAAAACAACATGATAGTTGTATATCAAGAAACAACATAATAGTTGTATAAGAATATGGCCAATTCTGATACCTTTTCATAGGTATAAAAGTGTGGGCAGTGCCTCTCCACTGGAAAACAGAATTCAGACCATGAGATCTACCTCTTTTAGGCGTAACTATGCTCTAAGCACTAACTTTTAATCAGCCCCAACAATATCATCCTCTCATATTAATCACAATGGGGAATTCTCTATCATCCCATGTACAATATTAATTATTATTATATCTAAGGCTCTTATATGTAGCCCAAACTCATCCTAAAATCTATCACAAATTCTGATCAATACAATAGCAAGGTAAAACAATACTAATAATCTAAGTGGAAACAAATATTCCATTGCACATTGCAGAAACTGTTAATGTTTTATAAACAGACCACCAATATCAGTAAAATAACCATTAATTATTTCAAAATAATAATTATACCTTTTATTATAGCAAGCCATGTACACGTAAACAAGGAGGATTAAACTACATTTTGTATTTAAAGTGGACATTTCGTTTATAAGCAAAATTAAGCAATAATAAAAAAGAAAATGCTTATTAAATTATTTTATATAATAGAACAATGGTATCATTATGTGTATATTTTTGACCAGTTTGGGTCTATTTGTTCCCCTCCTCGATATAATGTTAACATCTGTTTTGGCAGTGAAAGAGATAAACATTTCTTTTTCGGACCAGATAAATAATATTTACCATTATGCTTCCCCTTCATTGGGAAAATAATATAAATATGGATAATAAATGGGTAAAAGTTCACTATAACGGTCTATGGTTGTTTGCCCTCTATTGTTTAAAATTTAAACTAAATTGCTTGAGAATCTGACATGTATGTTATTATATTACAAATAAATTAAAATTTAATCAAATGTAAAAGATAATAATAATAAAAAAAAACCTTTTGAATGTTGGATTAATTACACGACATTAATTAAAATAATTACTTTTAATTTCTTTGAAAGTTAAGATTTTAAACTGTCTACAACTTAAGAATTTAAAATAAAAAAGTATATGCTACTGTCTTACAATTACATGAAAATTTATTCAAATGTAAAAGATAATAAAAAAAACATTTACCTTTTTAAATATAATTACGTCCTATACAGACTAGGAAGTTGGAGAAAAAAGCGGTATTGCTGTATCTACTCCGGAGGGCAATTCGTGCAGGTACGATGAAAACAAAGCTCTGCTAATGCCACATTGGAATTTCAGCTTACGCTTTGCTCTCATCCACATGTTTTCAATATTCTGGCTGTGTATGTCTCGGTCTTCGGGATCCATGAAGTTTTCCTGATAAAATGACCCGCTGTATCAGGCCCTCCAGTGTATCAGCCGTCCTGTCTGCCACTTCTATCAAGAAGCACTTTCTTGATGCTCTCTCTATGACGCCAAACACCCAATGACCTGTCCGCATAGCCCCCCTGTGATATTTTCGGTGGAAATAGTAGGTTTCGTCTATTTCGACGATTAATGGCTCCCCATTGTCATCAAATCCACGCATATTCCATTCTTCTGCCAGAATAGCAGCAACGCTTAAAATTTCACTATCAGGTACTAAGCATGTAGCAGACATCTTTTGTAACTATAAAACTGTACACGTATGCGTGTAATTCGCGCCGTTGAACACATAAGGTGTCTTTTTTTTTGCAACATGTGCTATAAATGTAGTTATTTTAAATTCTTAAGTTGTAGACAGTGTACGCACATTATTTCAGATGGCTGGGCTGCGTACAATAACATCAGCAGTCTCCAACTTCCTAGTCTGTATAGGACGTAATTATATTTAAAAAGGTAAATGTTATTTTAATTAATGTCGTGTAATTAATCCAACATTCAAAAGTTTTTTTTTTTATTATTATCTTTTACATTTGATTAAATTTTAATTTATTTGTAATATAATAACATACATGTCAGATTCTCAAGCAATTTAGTTTAAATTTTAAACAATAGAGGGCAAACAACCATAGACCGTTATAGTGAACTTTTACTTTATATTTAGCTACATCTTTACTTTCATTGGGAAAATAATATAAATATGGATAATAAATGTATATAACTTTATAAAAAGCTACCTCATTACTTAATATATTCTATACCCTGGTATAGATATAAAAAAAAAAAAAACCTAATACCTGAATAACACATGAAAGAAAAAAAAACGTATTACAATATGATATATAGCAATTAACATACTAACAAACATTACATTTTCTCCCATTGGACTTTATCGAAGTTTGATTCGTTCTTATAAGTAAAACAATATGAAAACGGATATGATAAACAAACATTCCTGAGTAATATATATATATATTGGTTATCCGGTTCAATCTTAACATCTTTAGACAAAATTCAAACACTTCTCCAATGGCAATAGAAATCCTTTATCGGTTTGTGTACTAATGTAAGCATACTGAAGCAATATTAAAACATTTTCGAGAATAAGTCACTTAAAATAGGTTTAATTAATATCTATTGATTTGTCTATTTTTGTTTGTTCTTTTTTTTTTTTTCATCTGCGCGAAGATCTGTTATACTCTAAAATAATCTGGGTGATTTTAAAACCATTTAAAATATTATCACGTTGCAAGTTATTTACTAATGATAAACAAATAAATACTTCTTTCACTTCCCTTTATCAGCAAATTATGAGGTTTAAAGTTATACTGAAAAGCATCTATTTAATTATAAATACGATCTTCTAAGCGATTCTAATTAATATGTAACGTATATATTTTTTTTCAAATGTAGCACAATTATAATTAGTTTATTACGATCTTTGAAAATAAACTTTTAAATCATTTATGGATTTTGTTTACTTTGTTTTTTGTTTTAATTAACATATATATTTTTCCAAATGCAGCACAATTATAATCAGTTTATTACGATCTTTGGAAATAAACTTTTAAATCATTTATGAATTTTGTTTACTTGGTTTTTTTTCCGTCCACAGTAATTGTCACAAAAAAAAAAACCTGGGTAACTTTAAACACTTAATATATTATTACCTTATATGTTGTATAATCAAGAGAAAAAAAATCAATATTTCTTTATTCACTATTATTGGCAATTTATTTCATATTTAAGAATGTTAAATAGAATTGATTTAATATTAAGCAATTATTAAGAATATATATATATACGTGACTGATTACTTCCCGGGGAAATATCAAAACAGACGATGTCTCTTCCCAATGACATAAGAAATATTTTATGTACTTTTTTTTTCAACTAATTACTTTATATGATTTAAAGTGAAATTTTAATTTCTTCATTATTTCTTAAAATGATTTAGAATATTTTCTTGAAATATTAATTTATACGCAAACGGATTTTTCTGCTTAATGCTGAATTAATAACAGCGCGAAAATTAAAATACTTTAATTTTTTTTTTTTTTTTATCTTCAGTCTAAATAACTTTTGTGTTATGACTAGTTCTAATAATTGGTTAAAATAATGAAGGCAAAAATAAATGCTTACATTTTCTGGGATTATTTTCCATTCCAAATAGTACATTTTGGCAAATACTTATTCAAATAACGGTCCTTCCAGTGTTTCCTTCAGTAGGCAAAGTTAAGAATGGAAAGTCGTGTAGAGATTCACAGGGTTATTAAATTTACTCCATAGTGTTCAAATCCATCTATCTATAAAATTTTGTCCCAATTAATTTAAAAAAAAATTATTATTTTCTAGCTATTTCTTCTATTTTACTTCAGAAGTGGAGTTGTAATCTTGTTCCATTTACATTTCTTCAGTAGTCCCCCTCCCCCTACCAACTTTTATATTATATACTTTGTATTATCTGGCAGAATTGGTTCTATTATGGGCCAATCACTGTAAAATGTGAATAAATTAAGTTTGATCCTTCTAGTGAAAATCATCTAGACTGATGCATTTCAGTTTATATTAAAATATAATATATTTAAAGATTGTTTATAAAAAAATTTAGAAGAATTATAAATTGATTTTGGTTGTTTATTTTTAATTATTGTTTAACAATACCAATACAATAAAGTGTTAAATAATTTTATGCTTCTCAATAATATTTTAATACTATTAAAACAACATTTGAAATAGCTGCCCACTGGAACAATGTGACAAAATGTTTATGGGATTTATAACCACTCTATCAGACTTTCCAGTGTCTCACAATCAGTCAAGACCATCATCACCTCTTAAGATATTTTTTTGATGAGCTTTTGCTTAGTGGGAAAATTATAATTCACAAGCATTTCACTCTATAACTAGTCTCTACACATTGATGTTCCATATCTTAACAAATTATTACCCATTAAAATTTAAAATTTTACACATTTATCCTGTGGATAAAACCTAATATCTTTGAGCCAAAACATATGGTTACAGTATATATATATATTTTTCATATGTCATAGCATCGGCCGAGACGCGAACCCACACTCGACTGCAACCAACTACTTGCTTGCAAGGCGGATGCGATGACCTCTCGGCTAACATGCACTACACCAACTGAAGTGGTAGAGTTATATAACGAGTGTCCAAACTTAATTCATGGGCTTTTTATATATTTTGCTTATTGACATAACATTTAGATCATTGACTTATAGTATCTAATGACCAACTGAAATTTATCCCAGAATTTTATAAACAAAACAGTGTACCTGAAGAAAATGTTTTCTTTCAATTTTTAAAAAGAAAAATATTTAAAATAAAATAAATGTCAATGACTTTAATCTCTTCTCACAGACTTATAAATCAGAGAATAAAAAAAATTATATTTTTTATGTACCTTTAATAATACTATGTTAAACATATGTACTTTAAAATTTACAATAATTTAAATATGCAGACACATATTTATACACATATAAAAATATAATTTATTTATCTAAACCTATTGTTGTCGAAATAGGTAATAAAGTAAAATGTTAATGCAAAACCATATCAATATATACATTTAAATTCATGTTAATATTTTAATAGTAAGAAAATATCTATCATATTATTTAAATAATAAAAAAAAAGAATCAAGAATATTATTTTATATTCTGGCGCATCTACAAAAACTCCAAAATTGGTATAAACATCATTTGATGAACTTTTAAACAAACAATAATACATAAAATTCATGACAATAATTTTGTTTTAATATGACAATATCTATATAGATCTAATCAAAGATGGTTCATTATAGATATGTCTTTCTTGCTTATGGTGAACTTCGAAGTGTTTAATTGTATTGTGTATAAGAAATCTTTATCACTATACAATTTCTTTATAGTCCATTGATAAAATTTTATTTCCTTAGTTGAATCATTTTCACTAAGATGCTGCACATATGAATTCATGTGAATATTACCTTGCTTTACTCAATGTGATTACAATACTTTTTGAAGTCATCCATTACAGGTTGATTTTTTTTTTTGGATAACTTGTAAAAATTTCAGTACTTTATCGATTGTACCTTTATTAATAAATATGTGATGATCTTTCTCATGTTATCTAAAATATTTGATTTTTATCAAATCCTTAATAAGTTTAAAAGTGTTGTATAGATATATCCTGTTCCAAGTTTATTTCAACCATGTGATTGTTCTATGGTCCACTAATAAGAATAATTTCTAAAAGTTCTTCTATTGAATTTTTTTTTTAAAAAAAGAATACCTGAAAAATGTTTTATTCTTTAACAATAAAGAATTTTGAACAATACGTGCTATCAACTTTGAAAGTATCTTTTCTATTTGTTTCAACAAATACCATTAATATCAGTATTACTTTTGAAGTTATTCAAGATAAAATTTAAAAAATTAATAACTTCCAGAATTTACATTTATATTATAGATGATCATATTATGTATTTTTATTCTCATTTTATTCAGCAATTTTAAATAGATATTCAAAATCTTCTCCTCTCCTTTCGTTACATGGTAATACATATTTACTATATTTTAAATCTTGATTAAATCCACTTTTTAATCTAAGATTGGAAAAATGTTAAGCACATTTCTCTACTAAATAATAGTAATAATCAGCCATTAAGCTAATGCACATGCGCTTTGTGGATTTTTAACTATAAATGATTACTTTCACTTCCAAACACAAGATAAAGTCTTTATGAAAAGATAGAATGAATCCATCTATGCTTAAGATTTGCCCATAGATAAACGTTTGGGTAGAAAGGATAAATGGATTCATTTTATTTTTTCGCAAAGACTTTTATCTTGTGTTTGGAAGTGAGAGTATTCATTTATAGTTAAAAATCCACAAAGCGCATGTGCATTAGCTTAAAGGCTAATTATTACTATTACAATTTATAAAAACATCATGCCATATAAAATAAATATCTCTATTAAAAAAAATTTTTTTCTTCTGATAATAAAATCTACTCTTTATTCTCATTTCCATAATTATAAGAACGGATTTCTACCTAAATGCCAAGATTGGTACTTTATCTAATTATCATTCTTTATTTAACATTTTGAAATGTTAATTTTCTTGATATTTGAATTCTTATTCCTAATAAATATCACATCACTCAAGCTTATAGTAGGTGGCAGAACTAAAGTTTTTCTATGAATTTTAGTTATTCTTATTTTAAAATCAAAATCAAAAATAATAATCATAATCTTTTCACTTATCTGTAACCTAGTCTATCTTTATAATTCTACAAATTTACTATGTTATCACTAATAAATATAATTTCAATGATCAATAATTTATCCAATTATTAATTCAGCCAGTTGGCATCTTCACCCTACTAATTTTTAAAAATGATATTTTTTTTTAAGAATATGTAGGTAAACAAAAATGACATATTGGCTGAATTAAAAGCTTGACTAATTGATGGCATAAAAATTCTACTTTAAACTTAGTATAATCTTGTCCAAATAGACTAGTTGATTTAATACTTAAAACACTTCTTGAAAATCCTGTATATTCAAGCTATTTCATTCTGTTTACTACTATTACTGGAAGAGGGGGGATCAGAATGAAAAACTTTTAAGATTCTTTTCCTAAATATCATTTAATTTAAAAACAATATATTCATTTAATCCTTCCCACAACACCATCTCTCCCTCTATTTAAATAATGAAGATATACTTTATAATTTCAAGTTTGTAAATTTCTCTGACAGTGAAAATGTATTTCTTATTCAAGTAATTTTACACATTATTTAACAGCAACCTTCATTAATCATGTTTTTTTTTTCTTTTACTAAAATTAATTCAATAATTTAAGATCCAGGATGTTTTATTTTGTTAAGACTACTATTTCATGTATAATTAGTTACTTGGCAGATTAGTGACATATAAGCAATAAATTATAGACTGGAAAAAATTGTTCCATTTTTTTGTCATTCTCATGCTTTCTTTTAATCTCTTTTTACTTTCCTTACAAATTGAATCAGTAGCCTTTATGCTAAGTCCACAGCTCTCCCTACTATGGTAAACTGCTTAGGACATTAAAAGATTATACAATTATCAATTCTTCTATAAATGTAAAATTGGTGGTAGTACTGAAGATTCACTTTCATTTACATATTTTATAACCTTTTTAATAAGAGTTCCTATTTTAATAAGTTTTGTTTTTTTTTATCTTTTTTGCTTCCTTACTAAAAACTTTACAACTAACTTAACTTATAATAAATTGTTAGTGACTTGAATTTTATTTTAAAGAACAAAAAATTAAATACAACTGAAGAGCCTAAGCTCTTAGTTGTTTATAAAATATTCTAAAGACATGTTCATACATAAAATATTTTAAAAACTACTTATCATAACAGCAATAAAAAATATCAATAAAAATACTAACTATTTTGAATAGAGAGCAGTTCTTTAATTTTAAGCAACTGGTCTGTTTTTTGTTTTCTAGTCATTCGCTGCTTATGAGTCATGCCTGAACAATGTTCTTGATAACCCTTTAAATAACAAAAAAAAATATTCAAACAATTTTTAACATAAACATTTTTGTCAAATAAAAAAAAAAAAATTAAATATAATTCAGCAAAAAATACAATAATTGCTGCCAGATCATTTGTGTAGCAAAAATGATCTGTCTGAAATTGTCATATTTTTGCTATATTATAATCTGTTCAAATTCATTAAAAAAGTATATAATGCTAAGAAATGTTGATGATGAACAAGATAAAAGAATCAGCAGCAATAAAATGAGAAAAGCTCCTATCATCACAATAATAAATGTATTTTGAGAAATTTGAAAAAACTAATACATAATAGATCATTCTGGAAAAAAATGCTATCCTTGAGTATAAAGAGCATACTTGACAAT
Source organism: Epiperipatus broadwayi (assembly GCA_028023455.1). Classification (NCBI taxonomy): domain Eukaryota; kingdom Metazoa; phylum Onychophora; class Udeonychophora; order Euonychophora; family Peripatidae; genus Epiperipatus; species Epiperipatus broadwayi. Next base: position 103,050 of record JAQFVV010001142.1, read on the forward strand.
AAGTTATTGGCATACTTCAAATTTCAATTAATAATAAAATATCATAAGAAGTGCATCTTCTTCATGGTATTTCCAAAGATAAAACATAGTTCTTGATTTGTAGTAAAAAACAGATTCATATTCACTTCAAATCAATAATCGGCAAATAGTTTTCACATACATTTACTTATTTGATAAAATTTCCTCAGAAACAATTTTAGTATTCAACTAAGAGATCAAAAAATATTTCAACTTCTTCATGAAGGACATAAGCTGAGATTTTGCAAAATAATACAGCATTAAATAAATTTCTAGAATGTGATTTATATTTTCATTAATATTATCTTAAAATTGAAAGGAATATAATTATGTTTTTTGCATCTAAATTAATAAATAAAACCAAAAAAGGTTATACAATAACAAATATTATATTATTTAGTACAAAAAAACTTCTTTAGGCAACATTTATTGTCACATAACATTCACAATATATACATTATAATGAAGAGGTCAACTTTTTGTGTTAACTATTTGTTGCATAATCTTTGTTGGAATTTTATTTATTCATTTTAATTAATATAGCTGATTTAATTAGTTTCCATTGATGTAAGTGATACAAGTTAATAAAAAACTATTGGCAGTAGGTTTATAATCGCAATTGTCAAAACTAACAATCATTATAATAATTATATTTACTTCCATTATTAGGATTTTTTTCTTTTTGGCAGAAACTATTATTAAATGACATAATGGAATTTTAGATTAAATTGGCATAAATTTGAAAAGATAAAAGAGATGAATAAATCACAAAAAAAAATATTTCAATTTCCAAGAACATCTATAACTGTTTAAGAATGCACCACCTGATGTCGCTGTTTCCATGCAAAAGCACAGAAATATACTGCTCATGCGGCTTATAGAACAGTTCTGTTCATATTGGCCACTAAGCAGCTTTTGTGCTTTGTGATACTATCGCACAATTCACAGATCGCTACAGTATGATGTGAGGGTGTGTAGAATTCAAGTTGTCCTAAGTCTTTGCATGTGCATTTTTTATACGACCTGACATAGTTTTAGATAGTATTAATTGTAAGACAAAAGACGCGCTTCCATACACATATTTTTACGGTTAAAAGAATTTAAAAAGTGTACATTTCGGTCATTATATAGAAATCACGTGTAAAACGTATTATGCGCAGGGACAGCTACAAGACTTTCAAAGCATAAGCTTGGCTTGATCAGAGGGGAATTTTCAAATCAAATTGTGTTTCGTAAATTGTTTTAAAATAGTGTTGAAATTTTTTTTTTTTTGATCAGATGTTAATTGAAAAAAGGAAATATTAGATTTTATTAAATAATTTTGTTTTTAAAAATGTGACATCAGATCCCCCTCCCTGTGAATTCCAGTGCTATGCGCTGACATGGAATAGTGTAAGATGGATGTTTTAAAAATTGTCTTGCATGTGACAGACTCCTTCAGATCAGCAAAGATATCGGACCCCCCTTCCTGCAAATTCCAGCGCTATGCGCTGACATGTAGTAGTGTAAAAAAAGTAAATTGTAAATCAGCCTGGTAACGTTATATCTACTGGTTTTTGACTAGCAACAGCAACATAGGGTGGTGTTTAGTGGCTAATCAATGATAACCATTAATTTTGTTTGAATTAATATAAAATATTTTTGATTATATAATGTACCGGGTCGAACCGCTGAAACCGGCTCCTTATACGTATATATAAGTTTTGGCCGGTTTCAAACTCCTTCACAATACATTTATAATATTATAAAGGTTAGTGAACGAACC